>PVKE010008443.1:0-18065 GCA_004027555.1 Craseonycteris thonglongyai | reverse complement strand
TTAAGATTTATTTTATTGTTTTTACAGAGAGAGAGACAGAGAGGAGGGGGAAGGCCCACAGCAGTCTCCATAGTTGTATGTCATCAGTTTTTGACATAGTTTCATTCCACACAGGTGGACACAGGGCGGGAACTGAATTGGGGAACTCCCACATGGAAAGCACACCCCAGTACAGCATATGCATCTGCACAAGCCGAAGCCTTGAGCCCCAGGGCTGCAAGGTGAGCTCTCAACCTGCTGAGCCATCCAGGCATCCCCTAATCCCCATTCTTATCCTCAACCCTAGGCAACAGCTAATCAGCTTTCTGGCTCTATGAATTGGCATGTTCTGGACATTTTATATCAATGAAATCATATATGTGATCTCTTGTGTCTGGTGCCTTTCACTTAGCATAATGTCTTCGAGGTTCATCCATGTAGCATGCATATATTTTCTTCCTTTTTACTACTTAATAGGATTCTAAGTGTGGGGATTTAAATGTGACTAACTGAGCAGCTCTGGCTAATAGCTCCCTCCTCTAGGCCTCTTTTCCGGAGAAGTGCAACAACCCTACCCATAGGACCTCCCCTGCCTCCGAGTGACCATCCAATCCAATCTTCACAGGAGGGCAAATCTGAGCCACCTCATCACGCACTTGGAAACAAGTTGCTTTAGATATGTCCTCTGGAGGTCCTGGGAGCACCTTCATGGATTGAATGCTCTTTGGAGGGAGAGACTGGGTTCTCAGTTGCTTCTATATTGCCTCGGTTTTCCAAGAACAGTGTTAAGCAGAAAGCAAGTGTGTGCTCAATACATGTGAGGGATGCTCGTGAGTGAAGCAACGAGGCAGCAGGGACTATGGGAAGTCCCTCCACACGTTCCACCCCTGCAGACCCAGCTGCCGGATGCTCAGTGTATAGCTTTGCAGCACTGAGCAAATCAGTGAGGCAAGAGCTGGACTGTGTCAGCTCCCACGAGGCCCCGGGCCCAGCTGTCCCTCCACTCAGGTCCGCAGAACACAGTGATCCCACAAGTTGGTGGGATTCAATGAGAAGGGATCTATAGCACAGTCTGGCCCTCAACAGAGCAGCGCCCCTCCCCCAAGTTCTTTTATCTTCTCCCTTCCTCTCCCCTTCCCCACCTCTCCCTAACTCAGTAGATAATAGAATGTTGAAGCTGCTTTAGAGTTTTGTTAAAAGTGGCGCTCACGCAATGCCTACAAGTATTATCACACTCCCTAGAAGGAGTTACCATGTTTAGGGAACGGATCCCAAGGACCCTGAGTTCGGTTCTGACACTGCTGAGCTGGTGCCAGGCAGAGAGACACAGGGGCATCGCTCGGAGGGGGTTCATTTGATCTGTGTCATAGAAGTCCCAGAGAGGTACTGCTTGTTTGTTTTCATTTTTGTATTTATTGTCAACATTCTAAAATTTAGAGATTTCATGTTAGAATCTGGATTTCTGTCTTTTCTTGGGGGCGGGGGTGGGGGACAACAGATCGTCTGGTCACTCATTGAGTTTTATGCTTTGAAGGAAAAGTCCCCTCCAGATGGCCTCAGTCCCATGGCTTTTCTCTTTCTCCAATGGCTAGGGTCTGTCTGGCTTCCCTCTTCCTCTAGGACCAGCACATCCAAGCTATAAGCTCCTAGCTGCTCCAGGTCAATAGCTCAGGCTGGCTACTGGCTAGTCTTGCCTCTCGCCTAAAAGGCAGGCTCTGAGAGGCAGTGCCCCCCAGTGGGCTCTTTACTGGGGCACGTCAGGAGGCACAGATCCACAGGCTCCCATGATTGTCTCAGGGGAGTCAGGAATGCAAGGAGAGTAGGCACGTGCCTACGTCCGACTTATTCACGGCTGTATCCCCGGTGCCTGAGCCACTCCCTGGTACACAGCAGGTGCTTACTAAATACTCATTGAATGGATACATGAACAAAGGAATGAGTGAATGTAGATCAGGGATTGGAGTGATTAAAGCCTGTGTACCACTCTCCTAGATGTGCTGGTTTTGTGGTCTTCTCTATACCTCTTTTGTGAGTAGAGAGAAAATCATTAAAGGGAAGCTTGTCTGTGTGCTGGCCTTCTGGGGGAGGAAGCTGAGGAGACTTCCTGTTTATACTGTACCCACAGGGAACTGGTGAACCCACTGGTAATTAAGAGGCCACTGAGGGCCAAGGGCCAAGCAGCAGAAAGGCCTGCTGGGGTTTTCCTCCTGTGGGCACCACTGACCAAAGACCTTCTCCACAGACCCTAATGCTCACTCAATTATGACCTTGGGCAAGACCCTCCCCCCATTTATGGGTGTGTCCGGGAATGTGGCCTGCTGAGGGTATCAGAAGGCTGATGCCTCATAGATGCAGCTAGTTATGAGCCTCGGTGTCAAACCAACAGCATCGCCAACCACAGTGCATGACCTTCCTCTTCTACTTCTCTGTTTAGTTACTCTTCCTGCTTCTTTCTTCTGCTAGGTGGCAGCTAAGACAACTCAGGCCTCCCAGGCCCCAGACAGACAAAACTATTTCTTTACCTCTGACTAGTCCGGCATTGTGAGCCCAGATGTGGGTCCTTCACCTTTTTCCCCCACCCTCCGGCTCATTGGTGTCACAGAGATGAGCCATGAACCCCTTTGGACTGGGAGAGCCAAGATGAAAGAGCCGGGCCCCAAGCATTGGACAGCAAACTGCTACTCTTCTTTCTTCTGGACACATGTCTCTTTCTTTAGGCCAAAGTTAATTTTTTTTTTTTTTTTACAGAGACAAAGAGAGACAGAGAGAAGGGGGACGGCCCAGAGCAGTCTCCATAGTTGCATGTCATTGATTTTCGACATGGTTTTGTTCTACACAGGTGGGTGGGGGCCGTGCAGGGGGGGAACTGGGCTGGGGGCTCCTGCATGGGAGACACACCCCCTCGAGCCAGGGGCTGCGGGGGTGGGGGGGTGACAACTAAACTGGAGGCCTCCCTCGTGGGAAGCACACTCCAGTTCAGCACATGGGTCCGCACAGGCCAGGGTCCGGATTCGATCCTTAGTTCCTGGGGCTGCAAAGGGAGCGTTTAACCTGCTGAGTTATCTTGGCTTCCCCCAAAGTGAATTTTAATCAACCTCTATCAACTTTCTGAGGTTGATTTTCTTTCACTATGATTTTCTGCTTCCCTATTTCTGGTGCATAGCAAACCTAGGGTGCCCTGGAGTCTGGCTTAGGGGCAGAGTCTGAGAAAATGTAGGCCTTGGGGGTGCTGCCTCTTCTGCCTCATCCTAGGGCACAATTCCCCACCTTCATGATAATGTCATAATTGGGAGGGGACACCAAGAAGGTCTTTTGCTGTCATATGTACCATCGCACCACCATTGGGCTCTTTCCTCTCATTTGTTACTCAGGATCTAGAGTAATAGATGCTCAGCTACACCCATCTTCTTGTGGAGGCGAGAATCATGGCTAACTTTATTGAGCATTTATTTTGTTTGACCAGGCATTATACTAAGCACTATATGTTCATTCTCTCATTTGATGCTCATAACAATAATACAAGGTGTGTAATATTATTTCCTCATCTTTCAAATTAAAAAAAACAACAAAAAAACAAAAACAGACTTAGAAAGTTTATGGAATTTACCCAAAGTCACCAGCCAATAAGTGGTAGAGCTAGAATTTGAACTCAGACAGTGAGATTCTAAAGCCTTACATGCTAAACTACTAGTTTTTTTGTGGGTTTTTTTTTCTTTAAAAATTTGAAGTTTATAATAGTCTTGTTGACCATAATCAATGTACTGTGCATTAGATCTCTAGGACTTATCAGTAGGCTGACCAGCTGTACCATGAAAACACAGGTACTTACTGTCCTGTTTCAAATGGTACATGTGGTCAGCCTACTCTCACTGTGTGAAATTCAAGGTGTCAGTTGGTTGACCATACATATTGTTTAAAATGGACAATACTGTCATTTTCTGTCTCATTTCAAACAGTACATCTGGCCAGCCTCCTTATTTGTCTCTGAGTTGCAAGTTTGAACCTTAAACAACATAATCCCAACACCCCAGGCCCTGGAATCCACCCTTCCACTCTGTTCCTATAAGTTTGGAAAAGACTGACATCCTTACCACCATCTCCATATTGTGTCCTAAAGCTGAGGGGTTGAGGAAGGAGAGATCTGTATAAGGGTTTCCTTTTGCATCTAAACAACAGTGAGCTCTATTCTAGGGATGAAAAGCCACCATCTGTGTGGACTTGAAGTAGATGTCTGGTCTCCCCAGTCCCCAGCTAATGGGGACTATATTCATCTCAACTAGAATCTGGCATCTGGCACTTATGACATCAGGGCGCCTACTGGTGCCCTCAGAACTACCCAAGGCTTCAGATCAGGGGAAAAAATCCTTTTTATTGGGTTCACAAATGAGCCGGCCTCTTACCAGGAGCTCATGATCTTGGGAGGTAATGAACTCCTCTCCTCCACCCTGTGTCTCCTCTGCCCACACCTTCTGGAAAGGGCTCTTATAAGCCTTGACCAAAAGGGTCCCTGTCCTGAAGGAGACAACCCTACAGACCCAAGGAACGAGCCCTCACCAACCATCAGTCTCCTGCCTTCTGGGCAGCCTCTGTTCTATCTGAGCCTCTCTGCCTGCCTGCAAGGAAACCACCCTGTTGTCTGAGATTAACACCAGTTGGGTGAACTCTGCCCTCCCGCTTTGGGCCTCTAGGGAGTCTGCTTGAACTGCACCAAATCTTTTGATCTAAAACTGAGGTATACGTGCTCAGACTACACATGCCGATTCTCAGAAGCTTTCTTCTTGTAGGAGTGGAAAAGAGAGTGTATGTTAAAATGCAGCTTTTTCTAACCTCTTTTCAATCCCTGAGACCTAAACTCTTGTTCCTACCCTGTCAAACCTGCAACCTCCACTTCCTACGTTCTCGAGCCTTTTCAAATAGAAACACTGCCCACAAGCAGACAACATTGCATGCACTTGCAATTTTTTTGTTTTCTGATTACAGAAAGTGAAATATGCCCACTGCGGTTGGAGAGGCCTTCCGTGGATGGAACTGACAGGCTTTGCTGATGAGCTGGATCGGAAGCATAAGAGACAGGGCGGAACCAGAAATTATGCTGAGATTTCTGGTCTAAGCAGAGGGACATAGGGAAGAAAAATGGGAGAAAGTTCCTAGTAGGCAACTCGCAATTCCACTTCCTGAAAAGGGGGTATGCTCTCCAAGAAAAAGGGAAGAGGAAACTTGGGAAGGATGTCCCCACCCTCTTACATGGGGGAGAGGGGCTAGCAGGCAAAGAGGGGATTCTTAGGCCCACTCTGCTTACATCTCTGCTGCTATGGATCAGCAACAGTCGGGAGCAGCTTCCATGATAAAAGAAGGCTTTAAGGCAGCAGAGGAGGCAGGTGCCCCAGGAACGAGGCTGCACATCACTGCACCACGTGCCTTGAGTGGTGGTTGAGCCAAGGAGAAAACGTCTGTGACAACTGGTTCCTGGTGTAGCTGTTCCACCCAACACAGAGAAGAAATTTCAAAGAGCAAAGTTCCCCAATTAGGGCAGCTCTTGACCAGCTCACTTCAGGCTGGTAAAGGTTTCCTCATCCTAAGAAAATACCTCGGAAACAAGAATCACGGTCATGACAAAAATGCCAGACACAGATGAGGTGGAGGGGAAATGTCTAGCAGGGCCTTGCACATTCAACCACAAAATACCCCCATGGAAACACAGTCAGTTTGGGGCAATCAGTGGAGCTGATGTGAGTTCTACTGCCAGTCCCTCAGATGTAAGAAATGTCACATTTCGTTGTTGCTGTAAATCAGATCAATTTGCTCAGGGCCCTCACCCACTTGGTGAACGGAATAGTCCATCTCAGTCACAATTCAGATGCTCCCTACCAGACACACCTACACACAGAGGAGGCTGCAACAATCCTGGGATGGCTGGGTGCAAGAATTCCAGGAAGAGGCAAGGCAGTCCAAGAGACCTACATGAATCCATCAAGAGGGGAGCCACTGGCCATGGAGACACTACACAGCTCAGAGACACCGGGTGTGAACCAGATGGATTTCTGAAAAAGGGAGCAGCTGATGAAGTGAGAAAAGAGGCAGCGCTTGTCTGGGTGGGCCTCCTTGGGCTGAAGAACAGCTTCCCCCGCCCCCACCCCCTGCCCTGCCGATGGAGGACCCACTAAACTGCAGGCATTCACTGTGGGTCACACATTAGGGGGAGAGGGGATGCTGATGGGAGTCCCAAGGAGCTTGGTGGTCCTAAAAGCTCTCCTCCTACCCAGGGCTCTGGAGGCAGGCCTCTTAGGAAGTGCTCCTTCCTGCGGCGTTGTCTTCAGACAGTTGTCCTCAACCAGACTGCTCCATCTCCCCTTCAGACCCTGGCCTTGTATCTCATGTCAATCCTCCCCTTGACCCTGTGGACTCGAGACTTAGGCTCTTCTTGGCTCTCCAAGCTCCCTCATGCTGAATTCAAGCATCGCTTCTCTCTTTCCTCACACTGCAGCCCCCTGTCCTACCTACTGACTCTCTCTGGCAGGCTTCAGGGAGCACAGCCTGGGGGAAATGCATACTACACTCTCAAAAGCCAGTGGTCTTTGTGGGTCCTGGGGTCCCATTTATCCCAGCTCATGTTTGACATGACAACTCTGGTTTGCTGGGTCTTTCATGGCCTGGCCTCACCCTTCCTTTTTTCTGCACTGTGATTGGTCAATCCCTCAAACAGTTACAAATTCTTTTTATTCAAATGAGGGAGACAGCCGGGGCTTTTTCAGTGCTGGGTTCCTCAGTCCAGGAATCATGTGCCCATTATTAAGGGAACCACCATGCCCCTAAGGCTAACAGCTCCCTCAGGTGGCAGTGGTACAACTATAGCTGAGGGCACTGAGCAAGAGCAACTTATTTCATGTTTATTTTTTGGTAGACACTATTTAATAATGTATTCTATATATATTGGTACCGTATTTTCCAGCGAATAAGACAACCGGGCGTATAAGACGACCCCCTAATTTTACAGTTAAAACATAGGTTTAGGGGGAAGCCGGGATGGCTCAGTGGGTTAAGCACTCACTTTGCAGCCCCGAGGACCGAGGATCGAATCCCGGCTCCGGCCCGTGCGGACCCATATGCTGAGCTGGGAGCTCCCCCAGTTCAGTTCTCTCTCTGTCTCTGTATCTCTCTCTCTCTCTCTCTCTGTCAAAATAAATAAATAAAAATATTTAAAAAAAACAAAAGAATCAAAAAAAAACACATAGGTTTAGGCCTATATTCGCTGTATAAGACTACCCCCGAGGCTGTAGTCTTATACAGCGAATATAGGCCTAAACCTATGTTTTAACTGTAAAATTAGGGGGTCGTCTTATACGCCCGGTCGTCTTATACACTGGAAAATACGGCAATTTAATATTCACACCAATCCATTGAGAGACGCATTCTTCTTTTTTTTTTTTTTAAGATTTATTTTTATTGTTTTTGATGAGAGAGAGAGAGAGACAGAAAGAGAGATACAGAGACAGAAACAAAGAGAAGGGGGAGGGCCCAGAACAGTCTCCATAGTTGCACATCATTGGTTTTTCCACATAGTTTCATTCCACAGGTGGGCAGGGCTGCACAGGGCAGGAACTGGGCCGGAGTCTCACACCGGTGAGCACTGAACTGGGGGCACTCCCCAGTTCAGCATGTGGGTCCACTGGGGCCGGAATTCAATCCTCGGTCCCCAGAGCTGCAAAGTGAGTGCTTAACCCACTGAGCCATTCCGGCTTCCCCAAGACACATTATTCTTATCAGCATTTTACAGATAAGGAAATAGGCACAGAGAGATTAAGTAACTAGCTCAAGGTCACACAGGTAGTTAGGAACAAAGTCAGACTCTAAACCCAGAAAGTCTGATGATTTAACTGCTATACGACATAGCTTCTCAAAACAAAAGGCAGCACCCACCCACTCCACTAAACCCTCAGACACACCTCCCCACCTCCCACAGAAAGCTCTTTCCAGGCAGACAAGCCACAGACTTGCAGATGGGGAGTGAGGGCCCCTTCCTCGTTTCACATTTAGTAGACAGAGTGAGAAGATGAGCACACTTCTCCTCTGACCACTGTTCTAAGGTACCTCTGGTTCTAGAGCGACAAGGTGCATATTCAGTGGCCTTGTCCAGCAAAGCAGTCATTATCTTAAGCTGCAGGTTCAGGCTGGGGATAGGACTGGTTCTCTGTAATGACTTTGCACTCTGGACTCGCCAAAGAACTTGTCTGCTCATTTCCCCAGGCTGCTAGCCTTCTCTACAAAAAGAGAAGCAAGGCAAACATCTCAGCTGCCACCTCAGGCCAGAAGCTAACACCCAGAAACACCCCGGGACCCCGACAGAGCTCAGAAGCCTGAAGAGACATCCAATGTCCCACAAGGATCCCTGTATTCATGTGAACGGCAGTTGTAGACTTGGCCTGTTCCTCTGCCAAGACTTGATGCTCCAGGCTCAGCCGTAACCCGACACACAGCGGTGGGAGGAATGCGCAGTTACCCTGACCCTCGTGTGGGGAAGCATGTGGTCCCGTCCTTTGAGAATGGCACCCATAACAGTCTCATGGGTGGTCTTCTCTTGTCCTGGTTTTCTTTTCACCCTTGTTGCCTGCATAGCCTGGAGCCCTGCAAAGCCACATTCTGCCTACTATCCCCAGGGCAGAAGTTCTGAGAAAATACAGCCAATATTTATGAATTCCAAACCCAAGGAGGTATGAGGTCATCTTCAAAGAAGCACACAGTCCACCAGCGACAAGAATTTTTCAGAGAAAGTACAGTCTTTAACTTGCATCTCTATTGTATCAGCAGGATGTCATTTATAATTTTCAACAAGATTACATGGGACAGGGCCTTTAAAAGTAAGACTGTTAAAAGATAGTCCACGAAATTTATAAACAAACCCTTCTTGAGAATCTTCTCTTCCTTTTTCTGTTACATCATCTGGAACATTAATGGTCCACCCCACCGAGTAGCTGTTGATAGCAGAATGAAGTTTGTTAGAGAATTTTTTACCCCGACCAGAGGGTAAGTCCAGTGTTCTTCACAGGACAAACAAAGCAGGGACATAGTATTAGAGTAAAGGTTTATCTCTATTAAGGTCTTAAAATATAAAAGACACATCAAAACTTCTCTAATTTAGCAGTTCCCCAACTGAATACACATTGAGTGATTTGAATCAAATCTCAGACCTCAGTAAGGTCCAACACAGCATTATTTTACATACCACTGAAAAAGAAAAGTGCTGTTGATTAAACTAAATGTCCTATGTATTTGTCAACGTTAAGAAACATCCAAACCTGTAAAGCACTTTTACAGGTTTATTTGAGCCAAACTGATGACATATGGCAGGGAGCAAGATCTCAAATGACCCAGAGAATAACAGTTTTGCAACTTCTTTTATGGATTTGAAATTAAGGAGAGAAAGTAAGGTAAGGAGGATGACACAGAGGTGGAAAAAAGCAGGGTGGGGATTGGAATATAGGATCCTTAACAAGATTACGTGCTCTCTTGAGGGTGGTTATTTAACAGGTATATTACTATGTGTATAGAAACAGTAGATGCTTGAGAGATGTCATTTTTTTTTTTTTAAGGTTTATTTTATTGTTTTTTGAGAGAAGGTGAGAAAGAAACAGAGACAGACAGAGAGAAGGGGGAGGGCCCAGAGCAGTCTCCATAGTTGTACATCATTAATTGTGACATAGTTTCATTCTACACAGGTGTATGTGGGGCCATGCAGGGCGGAACAACACTGGGGCCTCCCTCCAGTTGCACAGCAGTTCAGCATGTGGGTTTTCACAGACGGGCTGGGATTCGATCCCCGGACCTCTCGGTTTCCAGGTAAGTGCTCAATCTGTTGAGCTGTCCCAGCCTTCCCAAGAGATGTCGTTTCTAATTAGGCCTCTCAGGCCTTAGCACAAGAGAGACAAACTCTCCATTTGCCCCTTTCTCTCTCTTTTTTTTTTTAACAATTATTTTATTGTTTTTGACAGAGAGAGAGAGAGACAGACAGAGAGAGAGAGAGAGAGAGAGAGAGAGAAGGGGGAGGACCCAGAGCAGTCTCCATAGTTGTACATCATCAGTTTTCGACATGATTTCGTTCCACACAGGTGGGTGGGGGCTGCACAGGGCAGGAACTGGGAAGGGGCCTCCCACATGGGAGCCTGGAGCTGAACCCGGGGGCAAGAACCAAACTGGGAACCTCCCACATTGGAAGCACACCCCAGCTCAGCATATGGGTCCACACGGGCTGGAGCCGGGATTTGATCCTCAGCCCCTGGGGCTACAAAGCCAGCGCTTAACCCGCTGAGCCATCCCGGCCTCCCCCACCCCTTTCTCTTTCTACACTATGCCCAGGTCCCTACTTCTTCGTGGGTTGGACTTCATTCTTCCTAAGGTTTTTTAGAGAGCTCTGAGGATCTCATGTTCAGCGAGAAGGTGCCACCTCAGTCTTCGGTGGACTAGGTGTTCCAGTTTAGGGAGAGGAACACATAAAGCCACAAAAGAAGGACCATCTGACTCAGGCCGGCTTCCTTGTTGCCTCTAACCGTCCCCACATGACAGTTGCCATTTGGCAGCTGCCAGTTCCAAATGACTGTGAGGGGAAAAGCCCCTGGTTCACACCAAAACCACTGCAGCTCATTTCAAGCTCACAACTGAGTCCTGTTAAGCCTGAGTAGCAAGACCCACCAGTCTCATATCCCTGTTCCCTTCTCTCCTTTTCCATTGCCATCAGACAATGTGGCCTATAAGATTTTTGCTTTGGGAAATGTCTGATCATTTTCTTTCTGGCCAAATCAGTGGTGTCATTAACATTCCACAGACAAGGAATTCAGAGAAACAAAGCAAATTGAACACATCGTTAGCTCTCTTTATTGAAAACCCACTAACATGACAGTAAGAAGAATGTTTTTCAAAGGGCATAAACCAGCAAAGACAAAAGGAATTGTAGAGGAAATAATAGTTGACTCAGACATCAGTGCTATTTTCTTAAATGGAACGCAGAGAGAAGACAGGAGGTAGGAGAATGGTGGGAAGCCGTAGGGGAAAGCCAGGAGAAAGCAAAATGATTCCCATTCAAGAAAGGCTTAGGGCTTGAAGACACTGGTACCTCTTACAGCAATGTAAGAAGTCGGGAGACAATTGAATGACAGCAGACAAAACTGCCACAAGGATAATTTTTTAAGAAAAAAAAAATGTTTGTCTCCCATTCTTAGGAAAAAAAGAGCATCACGCAATTGACCGCCTTCTGCTTCAAGATACAGCTCTATTTTCCTTCTACTGTCGAACTGATCTTAATATTGTGTACTTTCCCTGTCTTTGTGCCCTCACCTCCTTCCCATTTCTTTTTTTTTTTCCCTTCCCATTTCTTAACAAACTGCAGTCTGCTTTTCTCCCATTACTTCCCTGAAACTTTTCTTGCAGTTGCCAATCCAATGGGCATAGTTCAGCCTGTGACATAGTTCACCTTTCTCTCTTTCTTGAGACTCTTTTCTACCTTTGGTTTCTGAATTCTACACTTCTTTAGGATCTGGCTTCTCTTTCACGACCTTCTTAGCATTTCCTTTTCTTCTCCTTTAAATGTTGGCTTTCTGGGGATTCTGTATAGTTCTGGTCTCATTCTGCCCACTGTACCAACTGGTTATGTACCTACTGGAAACTTCACGAGGGTTTCTTGCTGGTGAATTAGACTCAGCTGAATTTATCATCTTCCCATCTTCTATCTCAGAGTAAGGCGCCACCATAAAAACTATAAACCTGGTGTTCCTACTATATCGCTGACATGCAGAAGTTGAGTCATGCTTGGCAGTACTAGCATGGAGAAGTCTAGCTCAGGAAACTGTGGAGGAACTGAAATACTGGACTCTGATCCCACAGAGTCCAGACTGAGATAACACTTGTTTCCTCTTTCATACTAGATGTCTAGGACCTGACACAGGATTGTGGGTTAAGGGATGGGCTAGCTATTTTAATTGGGGGCAAATGTAAGCAGGAGGCCAACTCCTAAACTGTAGAACCTAGAAACTGATGAAAGAAACATTAATTTGAGAGTCAAAAGTGCATGTTGAAAGATTCATGTCAGGAAAGGAGTCCAATTTCATGCCAACATTGGACACCCTTGCCTGTATGTCAAGGACAGCTGTTTACTCTCTAGTTATGAATACATATTGGTGGTTTGTCTGCCTCTGGGAACATTTTGCCTGCTTACCCATGTGGCTCAGCCTCCTGAAAGTGGTAGAAGAGAGAAGTTAGTGTGAGGAAGAGGGGGAAACCACCTAATATGCAAGCCTACACTTTGACCCTTGAAAGATCTGGAGAAATTGTCACCCACCACAAAACTCTTAACTTCTCAAATAGGTGTTAGCCTTGAAAATAGAAGGTGAATAATTTGGGGCAGGGTCCTTGAGGAAAGGAGTAGAGACACCTAAAGAAGAGGTACATTTTATTTGTGGGACCATAAAAACTTACTGAAAGGAGATGAGTGGGATAATGTTTTAAGTGATTTAATTAAGGATTTTTTTTTCTACCAGTATTTCACTCTTCTCTCTTCCTTTTCTTTCTTTCAAACACAGACTATGTATTCACAAGTGATTTTCAGTATTCCTTTAGATCTATATCAATTGACTATATGAATGCAATATTAGGACCCACTAAACGAAGGCCGAACCAGTGGCCCAGCTCACCTCCTAAATCTAAGCCTAAATCAGCCTGCACTTAGATTTCCTTGATGAGGCTTTATTTCCTTGTCGAGGAAACCTAACACCAATCACAATCCTCGAACTCAGCTTTAGCAAGCTCACCTTACCCTAGAACATTTAGGACCTGCTGGCCTGATAAGGAAATCCCTGACTTCCTTGCCAATCGTACCCTGTTTCCATGTTGCCTCTTCTAAGGCTCTAGAAAACTTCACTCTTGCCCAAAATCCTTCGAGAAATGTGCTCCACTGGCTTGTTAGGCATTGTACTCCCCCCAAGTCCATGCATTGTGTTCCCTTGAGTAGAGGCCATCAAACTTGTTACTGAATTGTTTTAGTTTTGTCATTTGATGCTATCAATTACAAACCTAGATAGTTTTATATACACTTATAACTTTATATATATCATTATAAAGTTCATTTAATGCATTTTATTAATTATTCATATATTTTTCCATTTCTTAGGAATTATAAGTCATCATATTTGCACAGTGTAGCTCTGATGCACAAATACTGTGACAATGTTCTTGAATATGTGTGAGTTGGTTTTCTAAAAATTCAGTCATGAATTTTTGGAAAATCAAAAAATATTTGTTCTTTCAACCTGTAAGAAAACCCATCCAACCTGTCTTTGCTCTCCAGCCCAAAACAGCAGACTTGAAGGGGAGGAGCGGGGAGGCAGAGTTGAGGTGGGCAGCGGGGAGTGGACACCGGATATATGATAATGGAAGGAGAGCTGATTCTGGGTGGTGAGCACATAATGTGATGCATAGGTGATGTGATGTGGACTTGTATATCCGGAAACTATCTAATTGTTACCAATCAGTGTCACCCCAATAAATTTAACAATAAAATTTAAAAAAAAAAAAAGAAAAGAAAAGAAATACATTTTGGCCTAACATTTGTTTGGTTTTTTGTTTTCCTTTCATTACAGTTTTAATACCCTTCTTCCCTCTGCTCTGTTACATTTGTTCTTCCAACACTTTTCATGACTGACATTTGAAGCAGTGACATTGAGTAGATAGCTTCCCCAGGTGCCGAGCAAAGTCAGCCCCCAAACCAAATTTGGCTGCTGCCTCACCGTTATTCCTGCAACATCATGCTGCCTCAGTTCTCCATCAGAACTTGTTCTACCATAGCCACAGAGCAGGGTGAGCTATGGTTATCAGAATTGCAAGTGTTCTTTTTTCAGACGAGCTCTTATAAACAAAGAAATCACAAAAATCACTTTTGCAAACTTAGTTGGAAATCACCATTCATTCTGTCCAAGGAGGGGGGATAAAGGAAGGAAAGAAGGAAGGAAGAAGGAAGGAAGGAAGGAAGGAAAGAAGAAAGGAAGGAAGGAAGGAAGGAAAGAGAGAGAAGAAAAGAAAGAAAAAGGCATCCGGAGAGTGATGTCATTTCATATGGCCTTTACAAATGTGCTACGTCAGCCAGTGCTTCATTCCTTTTCCCATTTCAGTCCAGGCATGGAATGTGGGCAGAGCAAGAATGGCTTCCCTGAAGGCACAAGGAAGATCCAAAAGGAAATGAGACCATATTCTCTGACCACAAAGCCTAAGTGGACACTAATGGCAAAACAATGACTCCAAACTGAAGCCACTGCAGCACAGGAAGGGAGCTTTGAGCTGCTTCTCCCCATGCCACTTGCTTCTCTGCCCACTGTCTTCCTGCCGCACGCTCCTCACCCAAGCCAGGTGGTTTCACAGCGGCTGCTCACTTCCTCACCTTCTCGGGTTTAGAGTGCTGCCCCAGTGGTGCTTATCAGGGCACCTCTGAGATCCCAGCCAGCTTTTGCAACATGATGCCTGACAGCCCCAAGCCTTAGAGCAGGGCCTGTTTAGACACTTGATCTTAGTCAAAAGGGCGAGAAGCGATGGGAACTCTGTTTAGGCTCAACCCTGAGTTCTGTGCTCCATTCTACCTTCTCCAGAGCTTCTCACTGAGCGCTAATAGGAACTGGCTGAGCTATTTCTAAGATGGTACTTTCATTCCCATTTAGTGTTTCTTATTAGCGGGAACCTCTAAGGAGCATAGTGTGGCTGGCTGAGGATAATTTAAACATTTCCTCATTCCCAGACATAGAAATTACTGACACATGTCATTAATATTCCATCTTTGATTTTTAATATAGATCAGTTGGAAACTAGAAAAGACTTCTGCACCACCACCCCCAACATTAAAATATCATTGCAAACTATTTAGAAAACAAAACATAAAAACTAAGATGCTGCCATTTAATGTTTCTATTGGCAAATAATAACAGTATGTACTAACATTGAATGACAGATTTAAACAAAATCTACCCTAAAGAAATCCAGACGATCATAATGATAATGATAAAGGTAAAAACTAATTAGGAAACAAAATTGGATTAAACAAATAGGTAAATCCAAGAGCTGTTTCTCTGGGAAAACAAACAAACAAATCTCTGACAAGTCTAGTTATTAGAAAGAATAAGGCCACACAAATAATTACATTTATCCTGAGTTTAAAAAGAATTTAATTACTATCATGAAGCTTTAGAAATCATTAACAAACCCATAAAACAAACCCATGTAGTGTGCTAATAAATATGAAGATCTCGATAAAATATACAATTCTGGCCTCTGCCAAGCTCCCAGCCACCCACTGCACTCCCATCACACCCCAAAGCTTTACTCCTGATTTCAGCAAACTGGCAGCAGGAAAATTTAGTCTTGGCAGGGCTGTTTGACCCTTTTCTTTGTCTAAAAATGCAAAGAGTTCAGGTTACCCTGCAAACATAAGGGCACAATGCCCATTCCTTTCAAGTAGTGTTGACCTTGTCTCTATGCAAGCTAAATTGCAGTCCCACTTTTAGTCCTGTAAGAAAGCCTAACTGAAAAAGAAAAAAGAAAAAAGCTTGGAGAATGTGGAGACGAGAGGGCACAGAGCCCAGTGTCTGCCCTGGAAAATAGTGAACTAAAGACTTTGTTATAGGAGAAGGTGAATGGGGGAGAAGGGGAAGGAGGATGGAATGGGAGGAGAAGATCATAAAGGTTCCATGGGAAAAAGCTAAACAACTTTGTACCAGCCTAGTCAGTTAAATTTCTGATCTAGTTTTAGTTGTATTTCTTCTCCTTTTATCTTTTCTGTAAATTGGAGATAATCACTACTTAGCTCACAGAATTACTTATGAGGAAATAAGGGCACATCTGTGGAAGTGTTTCCCAAAGGGCAAAGCTTGATACTCTGATAGTACAGACAGAGGGGTCTCACTGCTTACTTGGGGATGAGATAAGACAACACATGACATTCAGCTCTCAAATGCAACAGTTCTCCCTCATCTGTCACAGTCCTCCTTTGTCTATTCAGACACACTTGGAGCTGCCCATGGGCTGATGCTGTGAGTTAAAGACCCATTGGAAAGGTCCAATTGTCCCAGCCAAATGGAGAAAGTATACTTCCGGAACCCAGTAATCCCACAAAGATATACATAAGGGCAACATGAGACCCTGTTGATTGCCCTCAGACACCCAGATGTCTTGATCACCAGCGCTCAAGGGCAAGAGGCTGGGTGGGGGTATAGATCTGGAAAATTGACCTTTAATTAAGAAACAAATATTTTTGTTGGTCCTTTGAACAATGGTAGATACTGTGTGCTTTGTCTCTCAAGTGCAAAGACTGGCTGAGTCTAGACCTTGACTGTGTACCAAGAGGTGACCCTGTAATCCTTACTGTGCTTACTGGAAGGGAAAAACATGTAGTGATAGGCATCTATCTAGTAGCCATGCTGTGCGTTTTTTCCCCAGATAATTTGTTTTTTTTAATCTTAATTATGAAAAGAGAGATTCCGGGACAGAATACGTGAAGACACTGTGATGTTACATAACTGAGCCATGTAATTCTTTTGTTTCCCTTAGAGGAATCTGCTACTATGAGTTTGGGGTTCCATTTGAGTCCCTGGGACTGTCCTGTGGTAGGAAATAGTAGGGTTTATGGTGCAGAGTTTCAGTGCAGGCAGAGGAAAAAGCAACACTACAGCTACCTCCAAAGCTCCTGAAGTGGGGGTGTGTTCAGAAGTCCTCGAGGCACAGAGCAAAAGTTTATTTGACCAGTGATGGAAATGGAGATGTCAGAGTTCAGGTGTATCCATTGGTATGTGGGGTGTGCAGGAGTCGCCTGGTAATGAAATACATACTTCAGAAGAGCCAGCCTGGCTGACCCCATCCTCAGAGAGAGACGCAGGCTTTCTAACAGCCTTTGAGACCCGTCCTGGTGGGTATGAGGGTGCTTCTGTGAGTGGGGACCCGCTGACCCACCGGGATGACAAGATGCTTTCAAAGATGCTACTCCGAGAGCGTACACCACAAGGCGCGAGCGGGAATTCTCTGGCGGTGAGGTTGTAGATGCCTTTATGTTTTAGGTTTGTGTCATTCAAGAACTGTTTAGTTGCGAGTGACAGAGACACTTATCCTCACCAGCTTGGGCAGAAAGTGGACATTATCAAAATGCTAACAAGTGCAGTGGCAGCAGCGTGCAACTGGCCTCAGGAACAGCTGGCAACAAAGTCTTGGAGACTCAGCCAAGACCATCTCACTTCTGATTCTCTCGGATTTTCCACACAGCAGGGAGCCTGGCTGCAAAAGGCTCGCCTGCCTTGCATCTTTCTCTTTCAGTACCAGAGGGAGGCTGATACTTACTCTGGTCTCAAAATGTAAAACCCCCCCGAGAGAACTGGCTTAATTAGGGCAGCCACCTACTGCCTTCTTTCCCGTTCTATCCACATGGCTTGTCACATGGCACAGCCTCAGGAAACATGTTGAATGGTGGATGTGAGGGAAATGGAGATGTCCTGATAGAAGGATGGCTCCTGAGTTTGGGTAGCCAGTTGGAAGGTGACACCACTCACTCCATCAGACTTCGGAAGAGTGACAACAGGTGTGCAGGGCCCCGCAGCATTGCTTAGTGGTTGGGAATGTGAACAATAGACTTGAATTCCAGCTCCAGCCCTGACCATGTGTGACTGTGCACAAGTGATCTCTACCTTCAAACCTCAGCTGCCCCTTCCATGAAAAGGGAGACAATTTTAACACCCAGTTTATAGGGCTCAATGTGAAAATTAACTAAAATATACTGTGAAAGTGCTCAGGAATCATTGACTAATAGCAACTATGTTCTTCTTTCAATCACACTGCATTAGACTTTGAAATTGACTTTCATTGTTTTTGCAGTTAGAACTGATGGCTCGCTAATGATAGAGTCAGTTTCATGTTTCAGCGTTCCTGACAGTTAATCAGTCTGTTTCCCCAGTAAACAGGGCCAGGATGTATGCTTAATCATACTTATCACAATGAGGAGAAGTAATTTTGGACAAGCCCCTCCCCACTCCCCCTCCCCACTCACCACCACCACCACCACCACACACACACACACA
>PVKE010008442.1:26339-47639 GCA_004027555.1 Craseonycteris thonglongyai | reverse complement strand
TTTTTCTGGACAGGAATTTTTTCTTGCATAAATCTTTACTCTAAAAATAGGGGAAGTCAAAATGAAAGCCAGGAAGCCGGGATGGCTCAGTGGGTTAAGTGCTCACCTTGCAGCACCGGGGACCCAGGATTGAATCCCAGCCCCGGCCCGTGTGGACCCATATGCTGAACTGGGGAGTGCCCCCCGTTCAGTTCTCTCTGTCTCTGTATCTCTCTCTCTCTCTCTCTGTCAAAAACAATAAAAAAAACAATAAAAAAAAATGAAAGCCAGACTAACAACCTAAATGCCTGCAAAAGGATTCTACTACTATTTGCTTAGATAAATTAAGAGGTGGAAAAAAAGAAAGGACAACTCAACAAATCAGACAGCTAACTAGTTAATACAAACACTTTGACATCATTAATAAAAGCCTAAAGAATAAAATGGATGTAGATGTTAGAATGTTTGGCAAAAAATGAGTTGATTTATACGACATATCAGAAATATAATAAGGGAAAGCTGGGACGGCTCAATGGGTTGAGCGCTCACTTTGCAGCCCCGAGGACCGTGGATTGAATCCCGGCCCCGGCCCGCGCGGACCCATATACTGAACTGGGGAGTGCCCCCAGTTCAGTTCTCACTGGGGTAAGACCCCGGCCCAATTCGTGCCCTGTGCAGCCCTGCGCCCACCTGTGGAATGAAACTATGTGGGCAAACCAATGATGTGCAACTATGGAGACTGTTCTGGGCCCTCCCCCTTCCCTCTGTCTCTGTATCTCTCTCTTTCTCTGTCAAAAACAATAAAAATCTTAAAAAAGACAAAACAAAATATAATAAAACAAAATAGGGGTGGGATAATATCTTTCAAGACTACACACTCTAGGGATATACAAGAGGGAATAGAGCACAGAAAATGAAGGGTAATGTGAACAATAATGGGTAAAATTAATTTCAGGGAGAAAAAGCCTACAGAATACTTGAGATTGCAATACCCTCATTTTATAATAAAAACACTGCCATGGGGAAGAGGAGGCAGTGCCGAGTGGAAGGAACAACAGTTTGGGAGAATTGGGTTCTTGTTCCAATTCTGGTATAAGCAGTTTACGTGGCCTGGACAATGAAGTCCTTTGTGCCTCTGTTAAGTTGATCTGTGACATGAAGGGGGCTGGTTCTAGAACAGTGGTTTTCACATGTTGTTCCCTGGGCATCAAAGGATTCCACGGGTTGCTTCAGTAAACACAGCCGAGTACAAGAGGATCAGGCCCCAACCTCATTTCAATAAGAGCAGCCCTACTTCTACTCCACATACGACTTCAGAAAGCAAAATGTTTCACGGCTGTTTTAAAGTGTTTGAAAACCCCTTTCCTTACGACAAAATTTAAATTAGAAGTCTGCTATATTCACTCACTGTATCCTGTAGTGTTCTTCTACGGTCCTGCTTTTTTATTAGTGTCACTCAAGAGCCTGTAAGTTTCATGAGAGCAAGGCCCATAGGGTTAATTCTACCCCTGTGTTCACACTGTGCACCTAACATGACAACTGGCACACAGTGGGCGCTCGACAAATATTAACTGATTAAATTTTATTGCCCATTCTGGTATAGTTAAAAGTACAAACTGGTGAAGGCCTCATCTGAATTTTAAATGGAAAAGATGTCCACACAAGGAATTCAAAGGACAGCTAACAGCCAGGCTGTCTGGGATGGCCAAAATTTTCGAGTGGAAGGTGTAATGATGGCGCATAACATTCTCAGGAATACACCTGAACACATGAAAGCAGCAGTACTTCTTTATGTACTAAATGCATCAGGCCAACTGTGCTTTTAAAACCAGTCTTGGCATTTAATTTCTGAGCCAAAAGAATCTAAAAGTAATTTTAAATGCCCTAATACGTGAGGGAGTTTGCCAAGGGAATAAAGAACCACACACTATCTCACTGAATGTGTATCAACGTCTCTGCTGAACAGGCCACAGAGAGACCTTTGCAGATAGCACTATGACAGTGAATTCTAAATCAGCTAAAAAGGAGTCGAGGGACATCCAGTTCATGGTGGTGGATTGAGCACATGCTGAAAGCTCACCCTCCTGTACCAAAGAAAAATGATTTGAAGACAAAAAAATAAATTGGTGCATGCATAGCCAGAATTTAAAAAAAAGAAAGAAAAAGAAAAGGAAATTCTCTTTAAGCCTTAAAAAAAATAATAAAGAAAAAAAGTATTCCCCAAGGAAGGAAATCAGAAAGAAGCTCTGTGCTGAGCCGCCATGAGCTAAACACAGGGTCCACAGGCTATCTTTGGGGTGACTAGAAGAACTTAAACACCACCACCACCACCACCACCCAAAAAAAAACTTCAGAGAGCATCATAAAGGTCTTTAAAACGACTATACTTAATATCCTCAGACACTTAAAAGACAGACTAGCATCCATAAAAATGTTCTGAAGAATAACTAATTAGGGATTTAAAAAATTGAAAGCATAATTATTGAGATTTAAAAAATCTCCATAGGGGAAGCCGGGATGGCTCAGTGGGTTAGGCACTCACTTTGCAGCGCCAGGGACCAGGGATCGAATCCCGGCCCCGGCCCGTGCGGAACCATATGCTGAGCTGGGAGCTCCCCCAGTTCAGTTCTCTCTCTGTCTCTGTATCTCTCTATCTCTCTCTCTGTCAAAAATAAATAAAAAAATATATATATATATATATTAAAAAATCTCCATAGGCTGAATATAAGACTGAATATAGGGGAAGCCGGGATGGCTCAGTGGGTTAGGCGCTCACTTTGCAGCGCCGGGGACTGAGGATCGAGTCCCGGCCCTGGCCCATGCGGAACCATATGCTGAACTGGGAGCTCCCCTAGTTCAGTTCTCTCTCTGTCTCTGTATCTCTCCCTCTCTCTCTCCTCTGTCAAAATAAAATAAATAAATAAATAAAATATAAACTATAAAAAAAAAAAAAAGACTGAATATAACTAAAAATTACTGGAACTTTTTTTTTTTTTTAAGTTAAGAAACATGAGAGCTCAATCCTGCTTTAAAGTTCTTATCACCAAGTCCCACAGAGACCAAAGGGAACAGAGCAAAGGAAACAGTATCTGGAGCAGATACTGGCTGAGAATTTTTCAGAACTGATGAAACACACACGAACCTAGAATCCTCCGAGTGTTAAAACAAATAGAACTAAATTTTTAAAGAAAGCTCATATCTAAACAGATTATAGTAAAACTTCAGATTACTAAATATTATTTTAAAAACCCTAAGAGTTAACTAGTGAAATATGAGAAATTCAAACGAAAGTAAGGAGAATCCGACTGTGATCAGCAAAATTGGTTGCAATGGGGTATTATCAGCATTGAAAAGGAATGAACTACTGATACTTGCTACAACATGATAAGCCTCAAAAATATTATGCTAGACGAAAGAGCTAGAAACAAAAGACTATATATATCATGTAGTATATTATTCTTTTTATATGAAATTCCTAGAAAAGGCTAAGCTACAGAAGCAGGAAGTAGATACCAGTAGTTGTTGCCTTGGGACTACAGGTGGGAGCTGGGATTGACTACAAATGGAGATGAGGAAAACTTTGGATGACAGAAATGTTAGAAACTGGATGGTGGTGATGGTTGCAAAACTATATGAATTTACTAAAAATCATTTAACTGTTACAGTGGGTGAATCTTATGATATGTAAATTATACCACAAGGAAACGATTTAAAGAAAGGAGAGACAAATCAAAACCACAATGAGATGTTGTATCACACCCATCACTGTGACTTCTCTAAAATAAAAACAAAAATGCAGTGTCTCAAAGAGATATTTGTACACTGTTTATAGTATGATTCAGAAAAGCCAAAAGGTGGAAGTGACCCAAATGTCCACTGAGAAAAAAATGGACAAAGGAAATGTCAGCTATACATACAATGGAATATTACTTAGCCATAAAGGAAGTAAATCCTGACACGTTATAACATGGATAAACCTTGAGGACATTATGCTAAGTGAAATAAGACAATCATGAAAAGACAAAAAAAATATTATTCCACTTATATGAGGTTTCTAAAGTATTCAAATTCATAAAAACAGAAAATAGAATGGTAGTTACCAGGAGCTGTGGTAAAAGGGAAGTTGATGTTTAATGGATAAGTTGTTTCAGATTTGCAAGTTTTGGAGATCTACTGCACAACAATGTAAATATACTTAACACTACACTAAGCTGTATACCTGAAAATGGTTAAAATCATAAATTTTATGTTATGTGTATTTTAGCACTATAAAAAAAAAGAAAAAGTTAGTCGAAATGGCTCAGTGGGTTGAGTGCTTGCTTTGTAGCCCCAGGGACCAAAGATGGAATCCCGGCCTCAGCTCATGCAGACCCATATGCTGAACTGGGGTGTGTCTCCCATACAGGAAGCCCCCAGTTTGGTTCATGCCCCCTGGTTAGGCCCCAGGCTCGAGGGGGCATGTCTCCCACGTGGGAGGCCTCCAGCCCAGTTTCCACCCTGCACGGCCCCTGCCCACCTGTGTGGAATGAAACCATGTCGAAAAACTGATGATGCACAACTATGGAGACTGCTCTGGGCCCTCCCCTTTCTCTCTGTCTCTGTCTGTCTCTATCAAAAACAGTAAAATAAATCTTAAAAAAAAAAAAGAAAGAAAGAAAGGAAAACCAAGGGATGGTTTTTGGGCCATGCCAGATTTGGAGTTTAAAAGCAGAGTGTTTTATGGCAGTATAGTGGTAACAGAGTAAGAAAAATCACAAGTGGAGGATAAAACTCAGCAGAAAAAATCACCTTTCTGAGTTTTCTTGATTAAATAATGCTGTTTCTTCTTCCTCCATCATAATTAGTCACCACATTTGCTGGTCACCTGCCTATCTGTCTCTCCCTTTCTCACACACTCTCTTACACACACACACACATACCACATATACAAGGGCTGTCCAGAAAAAAATCCAGCCATTGTCAGTATAACGAGAATGGTTACATGGCTGGATACTTTCCATAGAGTTCATGAGTGTATGCAAGCCCTCCCCACCCCAACACACACACCAAAGTTCAGGCAAAAATCATATCCTATTTCTAGGACGACCTTACATGACACATGACTCTTAGTGTCAGTTCTCTCTGTGTTCTATCCTTTTGGAGGGGTAGGGTGGGGCAACAATATATTTCCAGGGCTAGCAAATGAACCCAAGTCCAAAAGAGAATGACTGTCTACGACCTTCAGTCTGAAATGGAGCTAAACAGACAACCCCCCAAACAGGGCCTGAGTAAAGCTTACGCCTCTCAGAGAATCTTGTGCTCCTCAGCTGCTAGGTTCTCAAAACCACCCCAGCACAACACAAGGCAGAATTAGTATCCCAGGAGTGGTGACCTGAGAGCCATAGAACCTTCCCATTCCAGGCTACAGGAATGGGAGAATAAACAACAGCCTTTCTTTTCTCAGGTCAAACTAGATACACCTGAAAGTTTAGGTGTCTGATGGCTCACTGGTGAGCTCATGATGTCACTATGTTTAGGGTTTTTCAAAATTTTTACAGCAAAATGCCAGACAGAATTACTATCAGATGAGCTCTGATCTAAGAGTCAAAGTATAATATTTAACCTGCTGGAACTTAAAATGATAACCTCCCAAAAGAGGGTAAGTCTCTGGAGACCAAGATACTCAGGATGCATCTGATATTCCTTTCAGGTGACTAGGACATCCGATTTAGGTGATCTAGAGGAAAGCGCCATCTTTTCTGTTTCCTCAAATAAGACGACCCCAGCATCAAGCAGCATGGAGGTCCGGTCATGATACTAATCCAGCAAACACTTGTGGACGATGTTAATTTCAACACAGACCAACTTATCAATATTATAAGTTCTATAACATCCCACAATTTGTTTGGGAATATAGTAAAGCCAGTTAAGAACTCTCTTTGAAGAAAAAAAAGCAAATTTTTCTTATTAAAAAACATTGCAGGGGAAGCTGGGATGGCTCAGTGGGTTAAGCGCTCACTTTGCAGCCCCAGGGACCGAGGATCAAATCCCGGCCCTGGCCTGTGAGGACCCATATGCTGAACTGGGGAGTGCCCCCAGTTCAGTTCTTCCCGGGGCCTATGCAGGAGGCTCCCAGCCCAGTTCCAGCCCTGTGCAGCCCCGCGGCTACCTGTGAAGTGAAACTATACAAAAAACTAATGCTGTCAACTATGGAGACTGCTCTGGGCCCTCCCCCTTCTCTCTCTCTCTCTCTCTCTCTCTCTCTGTCTCTCTCTGTCAAAAAACAATAAAAATAAATCTTTAGAAAAAAAAAAATCTATGAGGTTGGTATAAGAATAAAACAACAAAAAGGATCAATATGTTTTGATCAAATCAAAGGAATGAATATAAAGAGTGTATTAAACAAAAGAATAGTTAAAAATAGAGAAGAGTCATATTAAAGTATTACTTTATTTTATAATTACAGTATAATATAAATAACAGTACTTATTTGTTATCTAGGTTAAATATGTTTGATGCAATATATGGAGGAAACTGGTTGGCTTAGCTGTTCAAACATGTTACATATTTATATAGAGAGAAATGGTGAAAAACAGTAAGAAGGCTATCTAGTTTCCAGATAACAAACTTTATCTAAATGCTTCAACAGACAATACCAATTAATCTTCACCCTTGAGTGGAACAAGCAACCTGGACCATCAAAGATGAGCATTCAGAAAAAAAAAAAAAATCAAGTTGCACAAACTGCCCTAACTGTGCAGTTTTAATCAATCCTTCCTTAAGAGTAAGGGTTGGCAAACTTTTTCTATAAAGAGCCAAATACCGTAGTAAATTTTTTAGGTTTTAAGGGCCATATAATCTCAGTCACAAAGATTCAATTTTGCCATTGTAACCTGAAAGCAGACACAGATAATATGTAAGTGAAGAAGTGTGGCTGTGTCCCAATAAAATTTTATTTTTGGACATGAAATTTTAAATTTCATACAATTTTCACAAAATATTATTCTTTTTTACTTCATGACATATTATTCTTTTTATTTCTCTTCAACCATTTAAAAATACAAAAATCATTCCCAGATCCTGGGCTATACAAAAACAAGTGACAGGCAGTATTTAACCTGAGGGTTCTGGTTTGCCAACCATTTAAGGGAATAGATCAATCCCAGGTGTGTCCCAGGGGACACTGGTCATGCTTTTCTCCTCACTGCAATTCACACGAATAAATATACTAAGCCAACAACAGGGTGTTTTTCTTTCTCTCAAAAATTGAAATGTAATGGTGATTAACCACTAATTAAAGAAATGAGGTATAAGGACTATGTGGTTAGATGATTATATCATTAGCAACAGCAAATTGTTTGAAATTGGGCTAGCAGAAAGTCTATCAGAGACATCAAGAGCCAGAAGTTTTATGAAAATGTTTTGACCAAAATTTCTCTCAGAGACTTAGCAATGAGAAAAGCTACTAGCGTGCTGATGATAAGTGAATCGGTTTTATTTGAGATTTACTTGAAAAACCTTGTTTACTTAGTATTCTCAATTCACCAGAAAAGGAACACAAAGAACCAATTAAGGAAGTGTGCCTATATGTGACCTGTACTGTTTTCTGAAGCAATAAACACATAAAAGGATGGACCCATTGGGTGGGCTACATGTCTGTTTATATAAAACATGGTTAGTGTCATTCATTAATTCAACGTATGTATTTTAAGTGCCTCCATGCATGAGACACTATTATAGGCACTGGGAACTCAGGGAAGAACAGAGTTCTAGCCTTTGTGGATCTGACATTTCTGTGATAAGACATTTGCTTTATTCTGAGGAAAAGACTTTAAATTTAGAATACAGTACTTATGATCTCCTAAACTCTTGGAAGCACTTTCAGATACATTATCCTTAAACAATACTGAGATAATTAAGATTAAGTTTTACTATCACCATTTTTATAGAATCAATATCCTGAGATAATTAAGAATAGTAGTATTATCACCATTTTTATAGACAAGCAAACTGATATCTTGATTTTTAATCTAATTTCTCTTCTATCATTTCAAATTGCCTTCCTTCTATTTTTCAACCACCCAACTTACAGCTATTCATTGTCCTCTCTTGATTCTAAAACTAACCACCGGATTAAAACAATGGTTCCATTACGGTATGTTTTTACAATAACAATTTTTACTGGGTCAGCATGTTAGCAAATTGAGGTGCAATGGAAAGAAGGCTGGGTGAGGAGTCAGGAGCCCTAGACTCCAGTCCCAAATCCATCATATTGCATCTGTGTGACCTTGGGAAGGTCATTCAGCCTCACCAGTACTGTTTCCTGGTTTGCTCCAGGTTAATGATATTTATACTGCAAAGGGCTCGGAACACTATGGTTACTTAATATCAACACCTTTATCTCAAATTTGTGAGGCTCTGAATAAATCACTGTCAATAATGAAATGTAAGCAATTAACATTATAAGATACTTTATCCCATACTTAGTTTCAATTCCTGTCCCAAATTTCCATTGGGTTTTTAATTTGATTTCTGGTTATGTAACTATAGCAAAACCTAAGGTTTTGTTTTTTTTAAAGATTTATTTTTATTGTTTTTGACAGAGAGAGAGAGAGATACAGAGACAGAGACAGAGAGAAAGGGGCGGGCCCAGAACAGTCTCCACAGTTGTACATCATTGGTTTTTCCACATAGTTTCATTCCACAGGTGGGCAGGGCTGCACAGGGCAGGAACTGGGCCAGGTGAGAAATGAACTGTGGGCACTCCCCAGTTCAGCATATGGGTCCGCACGGGCTGGGGCCGGGATTCGATCCTTGGTCCCCAGGGCTGCAAAGTGAGCGCTTAACCCACTGAGCCATCCCGGCTTCCCCACCTAAGATATTTTATGTGTGCATACTTTTTTCCATCTCCATTACCACCATAATAGCTCAAACCACCATCATCTCTCACCTGGCCAATGGGGAAAAAATCTGACCTCTTCTTTTTCAGCCTCCACCCACTCCCTATTTCCACACAGTGGCAGTGATTTTTTTTTTTTTAATGCAAAATTCAACATGTGCCTCTCTATCTAAAATCCTTCAGTTTGGGATAATGTCCAAAATCCCATGCAGTCTCCCTTACCTCTGCCACTTTCCCCTCGCCCTGTGTCCTACCATTTCCCTGAAAATAAGACAGTGTCTTATACCCTGTTTCCCCGAAAATAAGACAGTGTCTTACCCTGTTTCCCCGAAAACAAGACAGTGTCTTATATTAATTTTTGCTCCCAAAGATGCGCTAGGTCTTATTTTCGGGGGGGATGCTTTATACGTATTTCAGCGAGAGGCAAAACTGTAAGTACGTCTTATTTTCAGGGGATGTCTTACTTTCGGGGAAACACAGTAGTTCCCTTATGCCCTTTGTGAATACTCCTCCTACTGCTCTCCACGCACCTAATGCCTCATCATCTTTTGGGCTTCATGGTACATGTTATTTTTTAACCTTCCAGTAAGACAGACAAATCATAAGGTAAAGACATTTTGTTAGAGAATTACTTTACATATAGAGGATAAATATGTAATTTATATTATTTCTCAGAGCTTCAAAGTGAGTATCAATTGTTAAAAGGAAGGCAAAATTAAAACTGCAGTGAAATCAGCAGGAAAATAATAGATCTGGGACAAATGGCTACCAAGTGGAAAAATAAATTTAAATACCTATGTCATACCTGACAACACTCATTCCAGAAATAAGAAAAAATCTTATAGACAGAGGTAATTTTATAATCTTGAGGTAAGAACATATTTAAATATGAAAAGGAAGCCAGAAATCACAAAGAAAATAATTCAACAAATTTCATCTTTAAACTAAAAACTATAGTAAGAAAAATAAAGTTGAGACATTTGCAAATTCAGAAAAATTTTGCAGTATGGTTGACAAAAGTTTACTTATTCCAATAAGGAAAAGAAAACTTAGATTAATTTAGTAAGGAGAAGACAATGACCAAAAAGGTGGAAAAGACAAATATAAGTGGCTAAGAAATATATGGAAAAATAGGTAGCTTTATTTGTAATGAAAGAAATACAAATCATTCTCATATATCAGATTACGAAGGCTAAAAAGTTTGAAAATACCCCCAGTACGTGAAGGTATAAGGAAGCTGCTGCTTCAATATATAGCAGATGTCATCTTTCTGCAGGTCAATGTAGTAACATGAATTAAAATCCTTAGAGTGCATCTCTGATCAAGCAGGTTCAGCTTCTGAGATTTTATACCAAAAAACAGGTCAGAACAAGAGAGTGCAAAAATGTTTATTGCAGCATCGTTTAATAGCAAAAAACTTGGAAACCACTACATGCTCTGTGAGAGATATTATATGTATGAATTATAACACATGCATACAATAGAAAAACAAGCACTATTTAAAATGATAATTTACATCTATAGTAACTGGAATAGAAAGATATGTAAAATATACTGCTTAATCAAAAGAAGGATTTACAAACAGCAATATCTCATGTAAAAATACACGTGTGAGAAAAAACTGGGGTAAGTGTACATACTAAAAAGTTAATGTAGTTGTCTCTAGATAATAAGGTTATACATTTGTGTTTTTCTGAAAGCTTTTACAATGGACATGTATTATTTTTAACCATACAAAAAAATAGGGGAAGCCAGGATGGCTCAGTGGGTTAAGTGCTCACTTTGCAGCCCTAGGGAACCGAATCAAATCCAGGCCCCGGCCCATGTGGACCCATATGCTGAACTGGGGAGTGCCCCCAGTTCAGTTCTCACCGGGATGAGACCCTGGCCCAGTTCCTGCCCTGTGCAGCCCCGCGCCCACCTGTGGAATGAAACTATATGGAAAAATCAATGATGTGCAACTATGGAGACTGTTCTGGGCCCTCCACCTTCTCTGTCTCTGTATCTATCTCTCTCTCTCTGTCAAAAATAATAAAAACAAATCTTTAAAAAATATATAGAAAACCTACTCAACACAAATATGTGCTCAGTTTTTTCCTTTACTCTTCTTCTCTATGATGTTTACACCTGAAACACTTAGCAACACTTCTGCTAAAAGGGAAAATCTCTCAGAATACAACTGCATTGCTGACAGACCTCTTATTATCTAAAGGGGGAATGTCTAGTCTACTTCATTCTATACTCAGAAAAAGATCCAGGTTCCAATTCTTAGCTGTCAGTCTTAGATCGCATTCCTACTCAAACTTCTACCAGAAACTAGGTATGAGATGGATATTTTTAATAAGTAGAGGAAAAGAGACCTGAGGTTGAATTCATCCTGAGACAAGAGAAGCAGAGACACAGAAGGAATGCTCAGAAGTTAGAGATGCCTGGTACCTCTGGAAGAGGGGTGAGGGGCTACATTAAAAGAAAATTGGTTGAAAAGTCTGGCCTTAGAAGCAGAATACCTTCACCTCTTCCACCCCACTCCCTAATACCACACAGCCATTTGACTGCTCTTTTCTAGGCCCACAAGGAAACTAGAGGTTACTCTGTAGTGAAACTGTCCAGACAGCCTTCAAGCTCAGACACACCAGGCAGAGGTGGGAGCATGGGGCCTGGTATAAAATAGAGAGATGAACTGAACGTCTACACTAAACCACTGGATTTCCCAACACACTTCTCTGAACAGGATATACATAACCTTTGACCCAACAGATGTATGAAAGGTATAAAGAAATTCTTAACAGTCCACTGGAGGAACATCGCAGGTATTTCTGTACTGCAGTAGTACGTGTGAAGGCAGGGATCTGATGTAGCCTCGGTGTCCAGCACAGAGAGAACGAACAGGTAAAATGTTCATAATACCACTTGTGTAAATTTTTTAAAAGGGCAATATCTAGTTTTCAAGAACATACGAGGGCTGTCTGGAAAGTCATCCACGCAATATGAAAAATAGAGGCATTTTTGGCTGGATTTTTTTTCTGGATAGCACTCATATGCTAGTAAAAAAATACATAATAAGCACATAAGAATGGTTACCTATGGGTGGAAAGGGAACTAGAGTGGGATATGTGACTTAAGGTGAATTTTAAAATATGTGATAAATAACACAAAATAAAATGATTGAAAATAGTCCAAATATCATAGTAATAATACTTTTATACTACCACAATATAAATAAATTTGAATTATAATAAATGACTAATTATGATTATGACAATATTATGATAATACATTTAAATGGACCAAACTCACCAGTTATGATTTTAAAAACCAGCTTACAATTTACAAGAAACATACTGAAAATCTAAGAACACAATTTGAAAGTTAAAGGATGGGAAAAGTTATGTCTGGCACATGCCTAGCAAAAGTTATTAAAAGATGTTACAAGCAGATAAAACAGACTTGAAAACAAATAGAAGTATTAGAAATAAAGAGAGTCATTACATTAGAATAAAATTTCAACTTCCCAGTAAAATGTATAGTTTTGAACAAGTAGGACTATGGAAGATTTGAGCAACCTAATTAACAAACGACTTAATGGTCATACAGTCATTCATTATAAACTGTGCACCCAAAAAACATAGAATAAATGTTGTTTTCAAGCTGACTTGGACCATAATAAAAAACTGCATATGCTAGATAATAAGTATGTCTCAACAAATTTGAAAGAACTTAATGATTCAGACCACCTTCAGACCAAAATGAAATTAAACTAGAAATAACAAAAAGGCAACTAGAAAAACCCCCACATGTTTGGAAATTAAGGAAGTAGACTTCTCACAGAAATCATAACAGAACTTAGAAAATATTTAGAACTAAAAATAAAAAGTTACGTAACTTAAGTACTACTCAGTTAGTACTCAGAGAAATTAATAGCCTTAAATGCTTATATTAGGAGAATCTAAATAAAATATTAGCAAATGAAATCTAGCAGTTTATTAAAAGGAGAGTCAGTTTATGTTTATTTCAGGAATGTAGGGTTGTTTAAAAAAACAATGTATTTCACTGCATTAATAGACTAAACTCATATGATCATCTCAATTAATGCAGAAAATGTTTAATAAAATTTGACATCCATTCATGACAAAAAGAAAGCACTCTTAGAAAACTATAAGTAATAAAAGAAAACCTTTTACCTGATAAACAGTTTCTACAAGACTATATCAAATACCATACTAAATGAATGCTGAAAGCATTTTCTTTGGGATTAGTAATAACACAAGAATGCCTACTATTCAATATTGCACTGTAGGTTCTAGCTAGCATAATAAGGCCAAAAGAAAAAATAAAGTATGATTAATACTTAAAAGCCTAAGGAGTAGGAGGGGGGTAATATAATTATTTATAGAAAATTCAAAAGACTCTGAATATAAATTACTAGAATTAATGAGCAAGTTAAGTAAGATGACTACACAGTGGATAAAAATGCAAAACCAATTTGCATTTCCATATACCAGCAACAAACTGTTCAGACACGTAATTCAAAAAAGATACCATTTGCACAACTGTACACATTTGCCCAAACTCATGGAATTATATACTCAAAATAGATGCATTTTATTGCATGTAAATTATATCTTAACAACAACAACAACTGTAGAGAAAAGGCACCATTTGCAACAGAAACAACAAATGTAAAGTACACAAGAAGTAATCTAGCATGTGTAAGACTTTTCTAGGGAAAATTACATAGTTTTATTGAAAGACATAAAAGGGCATTTGAATAAATAGAAAGATATAACATTCATGGAACGAAAGACTTAGTAAAGATGTCAATTCTCCAATTTGATCTTTAGATTCCATGACTCGTCAATCAAAATTCAACAAAATTTTATGAGTAACTCAATAAGCTGATTCTAAAGTTTATAGGAAAGAAAAGAATAAACCACATACTCTTAAAACAGATTATTTAATCCCTTCGAATAATCACGATAGTGTGATACTGGTATAGAGATAGACAATTTAACCGAAGGAACAGAATAAAGAGCTCTGAAACCAGACCATGTATATTTGGAAACTTCATTTATGACAACAGTGGCATTGTACATCTGTGGGGAAATGATGGATTATTCAATAAATAGCTCTGAGAAAAATTATTACTCAAAAGGGAGAAAGAGAATTACATATTCTATATCACACCATACACAGAAATTTATTTCAGATGAATTAAAGACATATGTAAAAGGGACATTTTCAAAACTTAAAAAGAAAAAAAGAGAGAGAGAAAATCATTACATTGCTGGGACAGAGAAGGACCTTTTCTAAAAATAAATTTTAAAATGTGATATAAAAAACACTAACCAAAAAGGGAAAAGGTTAACAAATTTAACCAACAAAATGGATTACAAGCAATAGGTAAAATTCACTATGAAATATAGTGGGGGGAAAGGCATTTTTTTTTTTTTTTTTTTTTGTAAAAAGGTATTTTTTAAGTCTCAGCAAGAAGAAAGCAATGGGAAACAAGGAAAAGCAACAGTCAGAAGTCAATCAAGTTATTAACATAAAGTCAAAGGCAGGGCTTTGAGCAACCAGTGGTGTGAAAGAAGGAAGTTCTCAATGAAATCTGATGACAGAAGACACACACAGGGACCATGACATGGGAACTACACAAAAATAATACACAGCACACTGTCTGAATTTGTAATGAATGGTATTAACTGAAAATGCTGGTATTTGGTTTTCACCTTTTAGATTTAATCTGTAAGAAATCTCAGAAGACTTAATTATGAACATAGAAGGGAAGAGAAATATTACCAGTTTTTGACAACATAAAAAGAATGATATAGATGACAGAAGTTAGAAGGCAAAAGGAGAAGGGAGAAGTAGACAAAAGGTACTAATTTCCTAATTTTACATAGTGGAAGTTGAAAGAAATTACAAGAAATAGAGGTTTATGGTTATTACTTAAAATTACAAAGATAACCAACTTTAAAAATGGTGAAATAATTATGAAAAGCTGGGATGGTTGATATATAGTTACAAATAAGGTTGGTTTCTTATACCACAGAAGAAATTCAATAATGTCCCAAACCAATAGGTAATGCTGCTCTAAATATATTCTTCAAAGGTATGGAGGTAACCACTAGTAGATTTAAAACCCAGACAAAAACACAATGAAGTGTGGAAGGATGTGTTGCATTTCATTTTAAGCTCTTCTGTGTCACTAAATTTCTAATCCACATGCTTGCATAATTTTAATAAATATGAAAGTTTTTAAAATTATTGAATGAAAGAAAAGAAAGGATAAGAACCCTAGGAGATCATTTAGTTAAACTACCTACCACCAAGTAGGTAAGAGAAAATGAATGTATCCTCCAACAGAAAAACTTCTAAACACCCGATAAAGACTAATGATCAACAAACCTACCAATTTTATCTAACAGAATAAACTTAATATCAGCATATAATTCAGAATGAAGAGACCAGGATAGAGACTGAATCTTACCCTTGTTTCTCTTTCTTCTTACTTTTTATCTATTTCTCTACTTATTTTGGTCCCTCTTAGGTTTCTAGCATGAATATTCAACTAAAATACATGTATAAAACACAAGTTTTTGTTTATAAAATATAACCTATGTTTCCTAATTACTTCTGAATACAAAGAACAAATCAGGTTGATTTTCATTTCCACATTGTCTAAACTAATTTAAAAAAATCTCTATAGGCATTACTGCTATACAGAAGCAATGATCACTAGCAGTGATTTAAGGGAAGAATGCACAAATAACAAAAGGCAGCCTTGCTAAACCCAGGGCAATAATTACTCTTCAATCTATTAATGTTTCTGTTGGAGATTGCTATATAACGGTATTACTTTAGACTTTAGCGCTCAAGAGCTACATTTCCATATAGACATTTATGGGATTTAAAGAGATGAAAGCTTGAAGTCTAAGTTCCCCCCAAAGGAAAGTAAAAACCAAAGGTTGAATGTTCATACTTGGTTTTGATCCAAAAGAATTTAGCAAGGTCTCCATTTCAGTCTAATGCACATTCATACCCAGGTATATACTTACACTATATTTGCAAGGTCAAGTGGTTTCTCTGGTTGCTCAGGGAAAACAGGATGTGGGGGTTCTCTGGTGGGTACACACCCCAAAGATTTACTAATTGCATGGCTCAGCTTCTTTGCAGGGGATTTCTGTGTCAAAGCAGAAAATAAGGAAATAAGGAATTAAATCTCTAAAGGAATGAAAAAGAATCTCAAAAGAACTTGGTTTAACAAGAGCTGTAGAAAACATATTTGCAAATACAAAATAAGTTTCATTATAATCAACATTAATGGGTCCTGCAGAAAGGAATCTACAGATGTTCCAAGGCCATTTGTGGTCCCCTTCATTTTGGTGCTTTCTCTCTCATCTCTATGTGCAGTTAGTCGCATGATCAAGTTAATGTTAGCTCCTTTGAACATCTCTATGTGCCCTTTGCATAAACTTCCTCTTTTGATGTTTCTGGTAAGATATTATAGTTATTTCCATAATCAGAGTCAGAAAGTTTTGTTAGGCTAAAATACTAAAACGTTAAGATGAGGTTGAGAGCTCATGGCTTTGAATGTTAGCAAGTTAGCTGACTAAACAACATGCCAAACTGTGTATATTAAGAATATTCCCAAAATAAACGTAAGGCAGAACATTTGGTGTTAAGGGGCTGGCTATGTATACAGATACAAATGAGTGCACTCGCATATGCTGGCAGGCAGCATCAGACCTGTGACTCCAACTCATGATATGCTAAAGGTACTAAAATAAGCTGGCATACTAATACAGTTCTCTGGAATGTAGAGTAATACATGCCAAACCCAAAGACTATCAATCTAAGATTCAATAGTAAATATACACCAAGGTAACCAATATGCCACAATTAAGTTATGTAGAATGCTCACAATTTAAAGGAGGCTCTTTATAGGCTACTGATTTTGTTGTCTACCCAATTCCTTTCAAATAACACAGTTGTCTGAGATTTTCTTGGCTGGAAATTAATGGAAGAAAATATTTCATTTTTTTGAAATATTTTTTTGAAACATACAGTGTATTACTGTATGTACCACTTTAATCAGAAAACAGAAGTTGTTTGCAGTTGTGTACCTCATTAATACCATGTACCCACTTAACTCTTATTATATGTGCTACTTGCATATACAGGGCCTGGTGGAAGTAATGCCCTTTTTTCATGAGCTGGTAAACTTAAAAAAGGTGTTAACTTCTGCCAGACCCTGTATTTTTAACACAAAATAAGCAAAAACCTGTTTGCCTTTTAGACTATATAGGCAAATTTGGTTAATACCTTGTTTATAATAAGGCCTGAATACCAATTTCTTCAGAAATGTTATATATTAGCTCCGAATCAACTACCTCTATCCCCTACAAGACAAAAAATTCTCAGAAAAGTCTAAATGTAATCCAATTTCCTGAAAATCATGTGAAGCTAAGCAATGCAGAAATTCTGAACTTCCCCCAACTGCTCTCCAGTGTCTCCTGATATGACTCTGATTCTTCCCCTAATCCATCGCCTACACCGCCCCCAGACATCATGTCAGTCTTCTGCTTAAATTTTTCCAAAGGCTGACAGTCATTTATAGAATAAGATCTAAATAAATGCCGTTATATTCCATAGCTTTCATACCTGGCTCCCTCCTCCTCTTCCCTTTCACCTCACGCGAGCATAACTGACAAGCTGCTCGGTGAACCCACCAAGTTCCCTCAGCTCCCTGTATCTTGGCATGTGCAGTCTGAGGTTTCCCTTTCCCTGCCTCTTTCTTTGTAAATTATCTGCTCATCTCTCAAGACTCCCTTCCTCTGTGAAAACTTTCCTCACTGCTCCACATGTCAGCACCCACCTCTCTGAGCTGCCCGTTCATCACATTTCCACTGTCACTTTCCATGCCATGCTGCACTTTCTAATTTACATGCCTATTAGATTAGTGAAGGCTAGGCTCTACATTTTATTCATCCGTGTATTTCCAGAACCTAGGCTACAGCAGAACATGCTATTTGAACAAATTATTTGCCTAGATGGATTTTCTAGATTGCTTTATCCTGACCAAACAAACCACATACGCTTTATTTTTTGAGAGTTATGATACAAGCAGGAGACAACAGGAGGACATCAGAGAATATCTGAATTCACCTTTACAACTAAACACAACACCTGTAAACAGTATATTAACCTCATGTTTTTTGCTGTATATGACAACCACCTGAGCCATTAATTCATGCAGTCTACGTGCGATGACTTGTCATATAGACATCTTTAACTGCACCCTTAGTAACAGCCACAAAATCAGATTCCATGCGTATAGTTTATAGTAAACATTATAATAACTACATAACTGTAAAGATAAAAAATGCTTCCCTTTGCAGCACCTAATATTCTCTAGCAGGATGTGTGTGCTTTTGAAAACACTGCTTTAAGTCAAGGTTTAAGATGAGATTCAATTTCAAGTCACAAAAATATAACTAGAGGGGAAGCCGGGATGGCTCAGTGAGTTAAGCGCTCACTTTGCAGCGCTGGGGACCAGGGATCGAATCCCGGCCCCGGCCCATGCAGAACCATATGCTGAACTGGGAGCTCCCCCAGTTTAGTTCTCTCTCTGTCTCTGTCTCTGTATTTCTCTCTCTCCCTGTCAAAAATAAATAAATAAATAAAAATATATTAAAAAAAATAGGCTAAAAAAAATATATATATATATAACTAGAAAGGTAAAATCAATACATCAAAGTCAATTCCCAGTGATTAGAGTACATCAAGAGAGGCTGGATATGTATGGGAAGGAAAAAAATTAGAAATAAATATATATGGGAATTAGAATATTAACTAAGGGCTTGGACAAAACCAAAAAGGTTATTATCCCGAAAACTTTAAAGATACATATTCAACTAGGTTCTCTAAATATGTAAATGATTTCCTTAAAAAGATCTCAAGGGAAAGCTGGGATGGCTCAGTGGGTTAAGCGCTCGCTTTGAAGCCCTGGAGACCGAGGATCGAATCCCGGCCCCGGCCCATGCGGACCCACATGCTGAGCTGGGGTGTGCCCCCAGTTCAGTTCTTGCTGGGGCCTATGTGGGAGGCTCCCGGCCCAGTTCCTGCCCTGCTCAGTCCTGTGCCCACCTGTGGAGTGAAACTATATGGAAAACTAATGTCAACTATGGAGACTGCTCTGGGCCCTCCCCCTTCTCTCTGTCTCTCTCTGTCTCTGTTTCTCTCTGTGAAAAATCAATTAAAAAAAAAAAAAAAAAAAGATCTCAAAACGTAGATTATGATACGGACCCGAAGTGAATTTCATGCTGGAGTCAGTTTAGGAGACTAAGAGTCACAAAGCCCATAAGCAAAAGTTTGAAAACTTCTATGAATGCCAAGATGGGGACATTATATCTTTTGGCTATTTGACCCCTGGGTCAATGCCTGGGATTGGTAGTCAGTCACCAAGTATTTATGGAAGTGAAGAAAGAAGTGAGGGAGGACAAATATCAGTCTAGTCTAGTCTCTCACACTTCACTGGAGCTACTGTACCTCTGGCCTCACTCGAACTCTAAAACTGATATATAGAGAGGCCTTACCCTAGAAAACGAAATCTCCTCTGAATACTCTTAGGCAACAATTTTCAATCTTTGTGCATTTTCAATATGCTAACCTACTTCATATAATTTCAAAACATTTCCTACCATCTCTTAAAAATATGACAGGTTACTGTTTTTAAAAACTAGTATCAGAGTGTATAAAACATAGGTACAATTTAAAAAGTTATAAAATAGATACCTACCTACCCGCTATTCTGTCTGAGAAGCAGGGCACTGTAGTCACTTTGAAGCCTCAGTGTGGGCCCTTATCTAATATGGCCTCTCCTGGTAATCAGGGTCCTGCAGGTTGTATTAATTATTTCCTCAATTTTATTATTTTAGCAATTGTGCAGAAACAATACAATTCATTTACTACATGTTGAAAACTTATATAGACATGTATTTTTTTCTGCAACTTGGCATCTTTCACTCAAATTTATGTTTACAATTCATTGATGTTGATGTATGTAACTGTAATTCATTAAATTTTTCACTGCTTGATTGGACTTCATTGCTTAATTACATTATCACTTATACATCAGTTGCACTGCTGATATTTTGGTTGTTCCTATTTTTTCCCCTTTGAATCACAATGCTGTTAGAACCTTTATTGTCCATGTCTCCTGGTGGCCATGTGTAAGAACTTCATGAGTGAAATTACTGGGTCATGCATTACGCAGTTTTCCACAGCACAGCCAACTCGTTTGCACTGGGCGACATGACAGACTTCCTGACTCTTCACATTCTGGCCAACTCCCATTATTGTCAGACATTTTAACATTTCCCAGTCTGGTGGGTGATAAATAGTACTATGGTTTTAATTTACAGTTCCCTGATTACTAAAAAGATTGGGCATCTTTTCCAATGTTTATGGGCCATTTGTGTTTTTTTTGTCTATGAAATGCCTTTTCCTATCTTTGGCATCATGTTTCACTGGATTGCCTTTCTCTTATTGATTGGTAAGAGGTCTTTATATTTTTTTGTATTGCAACCCTATGGAAGTTCTGACTGGCAAACAACTCCTACTTTAAGGCTTTTTTTTTTCCACTTTACTGTTTCTAAGGACCAGTCATCTGTCAGTCCCCATTTATTAATTGTTTCCTTTATATTTTGTGCTTTTTGTATCTGAAGAAATATTTCCCTCTCTGAGGTCAGAAAGATATTCTCCCACATTGTCTTCTGAAGTTTTATAGATTTTTTAAAAAGATTTATTTTATTATTTTGAGAGAATGTGAGAGACACAGACAGACAGAAGGGGGAGGGCCCAGAGCAGTCTCCATAACTATACATCATTAGCTGTGACATGGTTTCATTTCATACAGGTGGATGCGGGGCCTCCTGCATGGGAGGTGAGAACCTTCACCGTGGAGCCATCCTGGCGGTTACCAATTGCGCTGCAGTTCAGCATATGGGGTTGCACAGGCCAGAGCTGAGAACTGAACTCTGGACCTCACTATTGCAAGGCAAGCACTCAACCACTGAGCTATCCCAGCATCCCCAGTGTTAACGTATTTTATGTGTAGCCCAGGACAATTCTTCTTCCAATGTGGCCCAGGGAGCCAAAAGTTTGGACACTCCTGGTCTATATGATACTAATTCTCTTTTGAGGCTTCATCAATTTCTGTGCATTTAAAAAGACTATGCATGGGAAAGCCGGGACAGCTCAGCGGGTTGAGCGCTCGCTTTGAGGCCATGAGGACCGAGGATCGAATCCCGGCTCCGGCCCAGGCAGGACCCACGTGCTGAACTGGGGAGTTCCCACAGTTTGGTTCTCTAACTGTCTCTGTCTCTGTCTCTCTCTCTATCTGTCAAAAAGTAAAATAGAAATAACTATGCACTGAAGAC
>PVKE010008442.1:0-26239 GCA_004027555.1 Craseonycteris thonglongyai | reverse complement strand
AGACTATGCAACCATTAATTATTGGGTACATTCAAATTTTCTACAGGCTTGCTTTTTACCTAGTAATTCTAACAGTTGTTGAAAGATGTTAAAATTACCTATTTTAATGTATTTTTCAACTTATTTTCCTTTTTAAATTTTTATTTATGTATTTTATAGCAATATTATTAGATGTGTATCTGTATAATTGTTAATTTCATCATTTTGTCTTTCATAAACTTCTGTTTAAAAATTTTTTTTGTGATATAATATATATAACATAAAATGTATCATTTACCCTCTGTGGTGTTAAAGATTTTTGCCCTGAAATCTATTTTCTGAGATTAATATAGTTTCAACAAACACTTTGCCAGGTATGTCTTTTTTATCCTTAACTTTCATCTCTTCTGTGTGTATATTTTTTTACTTTCTCTTGTAAACAGGAGAGTCTCCAATTTTAAAAAATATCCATCTGACAACTGCTGTTTTTATCTAGAAAATTTAATTTACTGATTATTAATATATTTTTATTTCTTTCTATAGCTTAATATGTTGGTTTATTATTTAATTTTTTTCTTTTATTTTTGTCCTTCTTATCTACTTTTTAGGTTTGTTTTTTTTTTCATTTTATTTTTTTTTTCCTTTTGGGGAATTAGACTCTTTGAGTTGACTCTTAGTGGTTTCTTTCTTTTTTGTTTTTTCCTGAAATGCAAATAACATTTATTAAGAAATTAATGTCAGACACCTGATAGGTGCTTTTTACACATACATAATGGGCCCATTTAGCCCTCCAATAGCCTTGTGAATTAGATGTTAACAGTCTCAATTTTATGGGTGTGAAAACTAAAGCTCATATAACAAGGCCTGTCTTACTCCGTACATGGTAAAACACAGCCTCTCAACAGGTGAAATTACTCAGAAAAAGAACACACAGTGATTGGGAGAGACAGCCTGGGACAGGCTGACATTCCTGCAAAAAGTCCGTCAGAAACAGACTGGGGACATCAAACACCACATGAAGGTCATGCAGGAGAAGCAATCGAGGGCAGACTCCAAGGTAGGGGGCAGGGCATGACTTGTGCAGAAACCACTGCACAATATGCTCCTGTGCTGGGGCTAAAACTGCTTTCTTCAGATGACTATGGACCAGGCACTAAGACGCTCTGAAAAAATAAATTCCTTTTGAGCTCAGATGACTATAGTTTCCATTGGCCTCGAGCTAATTTGCTGCACAGCAATCTTTAGCGCAGGGTACATGCTGACAGACTCTGACACTTGAGAGCACAACAGCCTAATGAAAAAAGCTCAGGACCAGTGCCTTAGAGGCCATTCCTGTCACATTCACTTCAAATTACCCTCTCTGAGGGCATCATCCTGAGCATCCAGCCACCATTTGAGGGGATCCAAGCAAAAACATAAGTCTATTAAGTCCTCAGACAAGTCTGGAACCTCCTCTATTTTAACATGAACACTGACCACAATCTTAATCAGAATCTGTACTCTCCTTCTATAACCTAAAATCCTGTAATTGTAATCATGCCTCAACTATATTCACGTCATAATTGATTAGTACTTTAGCTGCATCTTATTTTAAGTCCACCAAAATGAGTCATGATTATGTTACACATGATGTTTGTTTAAATTTACCCACATTTACCAATTCCACTGTGTACCATTTCTTGTATCCTGTTTCTTTCTTAAATTTTGAATTATTTTCCCCCTAAGCATATTCTCTATTAGCTCCTTCAGCAATGGTCTATTGGTGGCAAACCCATTGAGACTTTTTCTGAAAATATATCTTTATTTCTTCTTTGCTCTTGAATAGATTAGCTAAGTACAGAATTCTAGGTTGATCTTTTTTTTCTAGTTTCAAATCCTTTAATCATCCTTCATATTTCCCATTTTCCTATATCTGTGTTTGATATTCTGTATCCTGATTAATTTCTTCAGCTCTAATTTCTATTCCCTAAGTTTTGCTATAGCTATCTCTAATTTGCTATTTAACCCTTCCATTAAGCTTAACATTAATTTTTTTTTCTAGAATTTCGATTTAATCCTTCCTTCATATTGGATTGTTCCCTTTCTTTTTTTTTTTTTTAATATATTTTTATTTATTTATTTTTGACAGAGGGAGAGAGAGAGAGAGAGAGAGAGAGAGAGAGAGAGAACTGAACCGGGAGAGCTCCCAGTTCAGCACATGGTTCCGCACGGGCTGGGGCCAGGATTTGATCCTCAGTCCCCAGCGCTGCAAAGTGAGCGCTTAACCCACTGAGCCATCCCGGCTTCCCCAGATTGTTCCCTTTCTAAATGTCATTCTTCTTAAACTTATTCCTATTTAACATTGCACTGGAGGTTTTAGCCAGCATAATATGACCACAAGAAAAAATAAAGTATGGTTAATGCCTAAAAGCAGAAGAAATGGGAAGGAGGAAACAAAGCTATTACTATTTGCAAGTTACATAATTATAGAAAATCCAAAAAAATCTGAGTTTAAATCACTAGCATTAATGAGCAAGTTAAACAAGGTGACTAGATAAAGTACAAAACCAATTTCCATTTCCACATACCAGCAACAAATTGTTCAGACACATAATTCAAAAAAGATACCATTTGCATGACTGTACACATTTGCCAAAACTCTGGGAATTGTACACTTAAAGTGGGTACATTTTATTGCATATAAATTATATCTCAAATAAAAGCTATAGGAAAAAAAGGCACCATTTGCAATAGCAACAACAAATGTAAAGTATGCAAGAGTTAATCTAGCATATGTAAGACCTTTCTGGGGAAAAACTATAAAGCTTTATTGAAAGACTTGGGGGATAAGGAAAAGAGGCAATAGCTGAGCTGAATCTTAGAGGCTATACAGAAGTTGGCAAGGGAAAGCTGGGAGGATGGGGAGGAGAGGAGATAAAGGCAGATAGAATTACAGATTCAAAGACATAAAAGTAAGAAAATAGGGTGGAAGAAGCGACTGAAAAGAGTTCACTGCTGTCATAGTGCTTGCCTATGAGCAAAAGATATAAATAAAAGTCCCAGACCACAGACATAACTGTAAAGCTTTCAAAACACTACTCCGTAAGATTAAACTTCAGTGTGGTATAAATCATCTCTGGTTTAGAAATTGCTTCTAGCATACACTGAGCAGACAGTTCTCTGGCTCAAATGAAGTAAGAGGCTGCATGGCAGGATAGCATGAGGAAGGAGAAGTGTGACCAATGCTTCAGGTTTTGGCAATCAAAGGGTCTACTTGGCTACAACAAAAAGCAGAGCCCACAAGCACTATGCGAGTAGATTCTCAGGCAGCCAGAGCACCAGGAAAGGCTGGAGGTTAGAGAGCAGGAGGGCTGGGAAAGCAACGAGACCTGCCATGTGCTTATTTGTGCAGCAGCACCCCGCGGGGGCTGGAACATAACAGGCACTAGACATGTTTACTGAAAGCATACCAGGGCAGAAAGCACTAGGCCTGGTTCAGATGGACCCCTGTAGGACGACCCCCGGGCACACAGAAACTCCACAGCCTGCTACAAATACCACCACAGGTCAAGGCAGGACCAGAGCCAACAGTCCATCAACATCATACATGACACAGGCACACCAGTCAGGAACCACAGACGGCCATCACGGTTGTCTAGTACTGCTCTGAAACAGCATTTTCCAAACTCATCTAAAGATAAAAACTCCCTGCGGTCCTTGTTTAAAAACACAAAACAAAACACAGATTCCTCTGCTTCAACCTAGACCTACTAAATTAAAATTCCCAGAAGAGGGAAAGCCGGGATGGCTCAGCGGGTTAAGCACTCGCTTTTTTATTTATTTATTTATTTATTTGTTTGTTTGTTTATTTATTTATTTATTTAGACAGAGAGATACAGAGAGAGAGAGAGAACTGAACTGGGCTCCCCCAGTGGAGCTCCCAGTTCAGCACATGGGTCCACACGGGCCGGGGCCGGGACTCGACCCTCGGTCCCAGTGCTGCAAAGTGAGCACTCAACCCACGGAGCCATCCCGGCTTCCCCCAAGCGCTCGCTTTGAAGCCCCAAGGACCAAGGATCGAATCCTGGCTCTGGCCCAGGCAGACCCACATGCTGAACTGGGATGTGCTTCCTGAATGCGGTGAGGCCCCCAGTTTAGTTAAAAAAAAAAAAAAAAGTTAAAAAAAAAATTCTCAGAAGAGGCCTGGTACTTTGTGTATTTAAGCAGCAGCCCAGAGAATGCTGGGATAGCTCAGCAGGTTGAGCACTTGCCTTGCAATCGCAAGATCTAGGGTTCAATTCCCAGCCTCTGCCTGTACAGACCCATATGCTGAACTGCAGCACAACCGGTAACCGCCAATCCGGAAGGCGAAGGTGCTCACCTCCCTTGCAGGAGGCCCTTGGTTCAGTTCCCGCCCCACATGGCCCCACATCCACCTGTGTGGAATGAAACCATGTCACAGCTAATGATGTACAACTATGGAGACTGCTCTGGGCCCACCCCACTTCTCTCTTCCTCTCTCTCTCGCCTTCTCTCAAAACAATAAAAATAAATCTTAAATTAAAAAAAAACACAAAAAAACAGAAGGCAGCCAGATGATTCTTTTCCAGGCAATTTTTGGAAGCACTGCTCTAGAAGGTCTTGCCAACACAGAGGCTAAAGAAAAAGGTATCATAACTGGGGAATGGCCATGTTGTTTCCTATAGATGATACAGTTATCTACTTAGAAAATTGACTGAAAAATTATTAGAACCATGAATTAACAGAAAAGCCAGTGAAACTTCCAGATGGAAACATCCATAAGACTATGAAATAAAAGAGTCTTAACTGGGACAAGAATCTTGGGTTGGAATTAAAACTTGTAGAAATTTATCAGTGACCAGTGGGTCAAGTACAACCTGGAACTGTATGAAAACATTCAGAGAGAGGGCATTGCAAGACAAGAAGAGAGCTCAGGAGAGCCAGGGACTATAACACCTGATTTATCATAGGTAATCCAAAGGTAAACAACACATGACTGCATCATACATGAACATTTTGGAGTCACTAAATGGAGAAAAAAATGTAATGAATACACAAGAACGTATTAATCTGTGTCTATAGATCTCAGAAAGCAGTAGATATACAGGCAATAATCACTGATACATTCGATTTAATGCAGAAACAGACAAGCAATTCACACTGCTGGGTCACAGAAAACCTTAATCCTCCCACACATGCTGGAGGATACACATTCTCCAGTTCAGCTCTGGTGGCCACCTGTAAGAATCCAAAAAGATCTGAGGCTGGGGAAAGGGCTGTGGCTAAGTGACGACTGCTAGAAGACATTGTTCATTTGAAGAACTGCTTGGTTTGGGTGAAGTCATTTCTCTGCAGTGGAAAACCCCCCTGTCATTTCTCTGCTCTGAGAATAATCAGGCCACAGTGGAAAAGATGCCTTATTGTTTCATAAACTGTACACCACTACTGTCTTTGGTAAGCATCCATCTTTTTAAACATCTGGGTCCATTTCAAATGGGTCTGCCTTCAAACCCAGCATTTTCACAGCTGTGAATGGGTTCAAGAATCTTTGGTGCACGCAGATACCACAGTCGAATGGGGGCAACATTCAGATTCTAAAAAGAGCAACATTTAAACATCCCACTCAACCTAAAGAAAATGCTGATAAATGATGTCAGGACACTTCCAGCCTATTCCTTCTATCCTTCGGACAGCCCTGGGAAGTCCATAATTTCAGAGAGAGGGCTTTGGTCAGTGAAGCAGTCAGTTCAGCTGTGGGGTGGGAGCAGGGCACTTCTCTCCTCAGGCCTTCGTACGAACCCAGAGCTTTGCAGGTCCCTGGCAAGACCCTCGCCCAGGTAACGGTCACAGCAGCAGCACTGTGGTCTGCCTTGGAGACTATCCCGACCAATGCCAGCACAACTTTCATCAGAAGTTATGCTTGTTTCATAGGAAATCCAAGATTCCCCCTGGGCTCTCATTCCCACCAGGCTCCGTACATCTCTCACGTGACCCCCTTCTCCCAATAATCCTCAACTCCCAAAAGCCTTCTACTTATTTCTTTGTGGTCCACCATGAGCATAACCCCTTCTCTAGCTGAGACTGTCTTCTCTGAGTGTTGCTTTCTCCTCCCTGCTCTGGGAGGAGCCCTGGCTTATCCTGAAGCCATTCCCGTGGCAGCTGCTTTCTCCTGTATACCCCTCAAATCTCTGGGTCTCCCGGTGGGGGAGATGTCCTCCTAGAACCTCAGTGCCACTCTCAGATCCTTTTACCTTTTCCTTAAAACCCCAGTTTTGAATAACAATGTCATCAGGCCCAATCCCTAAATATACCTCCATAGTGGAGTCCACCATTACCACTGTCACCATTCTTATTGATTTCAACATCCATACAGCTGACCTTCTCAATGCACATGCGGTCATGGGCTGAATGATGCCCTACCCCACCCCAAAATATGCCCACATCCTAATCTCTGAAACTTGAGAATATTACCCTATAGAGCAAGAGAGTAAATATTACTTTCTATGGCAAAATATGTGATTAAGTTAAGGATCTGGAAAGGAAAAATTTATCCTGGATTTTCTGGATGGGCCCAAAAGATAATCACATGTATCCTTGTCAGAAAGACAAGGAGGGAAGAGGAGACCAAGGAGGCAGAAATCATAGTGACACAAGTCAACGAATGCCAACAGCCACGAGAAGCTAGACAGGGCCAAGAATGGTGTGATGGTTAATTTTATGTGCCAACTTGCCTGGGCTATAGGATACCCAGATATTTGGTTAAATATTATTCCGAGTGTTCCTATGAGGGTGTTTTTGAAGGAGATTAACATATATTAATAAATCAATATACTGAGTAATACAAATTTCCCTACTTAACATGGTTGGGCCTCATCCAATCAGTTGGAAGTCTGAATAGAACAAAAAGGCTGCCCCTCCCAAGTAAGAGAATTCCTCCTGCCTGACAGCCTTTGAACTGGGGCACTGGCTTTTCCCTGCCTTCAGACTTGAACCAATACACTGTCTCTTCCTGTGTCTCAAGCCTGCTGGTCTTGGGAGCAAAATGACATTCCCAGCTCTCCTGGATAAAAGGTCTGAGTCTTGGACGAGAACCACACCATCAGCTCTCCTGAGTCTCCAGCTTGCCAACTCCAGCTGCAGACCTTGAGACTTGACAGCCTCCATAATCACGTGAGCCAATCCCCTATAATAAATCTCTTTATAGTTATTATATACCTCCTCTGGGTCTTGCTTTTCTGGAGAACACTGACTAATGTAAATACATACTACCCTAATGCTCTAAAAGGGATGTGGCCCTGCTGATTCTGAAGTTGTGGTATTCAAAACTGTGAGAAAATACATTTGTTTTAAGGCACCACATTTGTGGTAATTTCTTTTATTTTTCCAATGATTTATTTTATTGTTTGAGAAAAGGTGACAGAGAGAGATAGAGAAGGGGGGAGGGCTCAGAGCAGTCTCCATAGTTTCACATCATTAGTTGTGACATGGTTTCATTCCACACAGGTGGATAAGGTGACCAGATTTTAACATGGGTAAAGCGGGACACCATTGACTGGGGGGGGAGGGGGTTCTTGATTAAAAATTTTATCTACCTCCCGCCGTTCCCTAGCTTGTCGTGCATTCTTTCCAAAAATCGGGACTTTTTTTAAACGCCGCAGGACACGGGACAAATTGTTAAAAATTGGGACTGCCCCGCCAAAAGCGGGACATCTGGTCACCCTAGGATAGAGGGACATGTGGGGCAGGAACAAAACTGGGGACCTCCCCATATGGGAGGGCTCAGCGGTTACCAGTTGCATCTCAGTTCAGCATATGAGTTTGCACAGGTCGGGGCCAAAATTCGACCCCCAGACCTCACAGTTGCAAGGCAAGTGCTCAACCTGCTGAGCTATGCCAGCATCTTTGGGGTAATTTCTTATGGCCATCTAGAAAACGTACACACTGGTAGTCCCTAAACTGCCTTCCTTCAACACTACTTCCCCCACTCTACACTGGCCACCAGTTTCAGTCACATCCTAGAACATTTTATTGCCAATTGTATTGCCCATCACTATCCATCATCTAAAATCTCAGTTTTGAACACTGCATTCTTATACCAACTTCTATCTTTCTAGCTCACTCCTTTTAGTAAGTTCACTGCCTTCAACTGTACTTCAACCCCAGCAGGACCTACACTCCACTGAGCCAACCGCCTTCAATGAGCCCCTTATCTCCTTCATAGCCTCATGTCTCTCTTTAAACAACCTATATTCCATGGTCCATCATTATATTGATTGATTTGCATTTTACATTCCCACCAGCCGTGTATTTGGGTTCCTATTTCTTCACATTCTCATCAGCACTTGTCATTGTCAGACTTATTTTTTATTCACTTTAGTCATTCTTATGGCTGTGAAGTGGCATCTCATTGTGGTTTTGATTAGACATTTCTCGAATGGCTAATTATGTCAAGCACCTTTTCATATGCTTACTGGCCATTTGTATTTCTTCTTTGGAGAAATGTCTATTCCAATCCTTTACCTATTTTCACCCAAAGCCATATTTTTTAATTGTGGTAAAAAACATATAGCATGAAACTCACCATCATAACCATTGTGAAATGTACAATTCAGCAGTGTTAAGTATATTCACACTGTTGTGAAACACACATCTGAACTTTTTCATCTTGCAAATCTGAAACTCTATAACCACTAAGCAACATCTCTTCTTTCCCCCCTTATCCCAGTACCTGGAAACCACCATTCTACTTTCTCTTTGCCCATGTTTAATTGGGTATTTGGCAATTTGTTATTTGTTTGTTTTTGTTTTGCTGTTGCTAAGTTATAAGAGTTCTTTATAATTCTGGATACAAGTCCCTTATCAGATATATTACTTGTAAATATTTTCTCCTTTTCAGTGGGCTGTCTTTTTACTTTCTTGATGGTATCTTTTTTTAAAATTTTTTTAAATTGTTTTTGACAGAGAGAGAGATACAGAGACAGAGACAAAGAGAAGGTGGAGGGCTCAGAACAGTCTCCATAGTTGCACATCATTTGTTTTTCCACATCGTTTCATTCCACAGGTGGGAGTGGGGCTGCATAGGGCAGGAACTGGGCCGGGGTCTTCACCCCGGTGAGAACTAAACTGGGGGCACTCCCCAGTTCAGCATATGGGTCCACATGGGCTGGGGCCGGGATTTGATCCTCGGTCCCTGGGGCTGCAAAGTAAGTGCTTAACCCTCTGAGCCATCCTGGCTTCCCCTTGATGGTATCTTTTGAAGCACCAAAGTTCTTAATTTCGATGGAGTTCAATTTATCTGTTTTTCTTCTGATACTTATGCTTTTAGTATCATATCTGAAAAGGTGATGTATACCCCAAGGTCACAAATATGTATACAGGTTTTATTCTAACAGTTTTCTGACAAAAAGGTAAGTCAACAATCTTAATTGTTCCAGGTCTATAACATAATTTGCTCTGATTCCTTAAAGGAAAGGTTTAATATCACTAAGGTCCAAACAATTCCACTGGACATATATTAATATGAGATGCCCCTTAATATTTATTTTTAAAGAAGAAAAGAAATAATATTAACAGATTGCTAAACAAATTCATATACTTCCTCACTGACAGATTTGGAAGAAAGGTAACTTTGTTCAGAGGAGGAGCCTGCCATCTGCTGGGAAGAAAGGTGAAATTCTCATAGCGTCAACTGAGTTACGTAACTACCTCTACTGAGGCACTCAACAAGCAAATTGTACCTGTGTGTTTCATATAAACACGCACGCATGTGCACATGCACACATGCACATACACATGCATGCACACACGCACACACACTTCCTGCAAGAGAGTAACCAAGTGAGGATTGATCAAATTTCGATTAAATGAAGAGCAGGATGAGCAGAGATTTGAATGGAAGGCAGTGGGGGTGGGCTTATTTCCAGCCACTTTGCAGCCCATCAAGAAAGGGTTAAGAGTAATGTATAGTTCACCATAATTAATTAAAAGGAAGGAAGGGAAGTGGGCTAGTGGGGTCACCTTCGCTGCAGGACATCACAGGGACCCTCTGTGCCCTCACTCACTCTTTCCCAATCAGACTGGTTGGGTTTAGAGAAGGAATGCACTTGCCTGGCTCAGCTTCTCCCCTCGCTTATCTCCTGAGATCTGCAAACTCCACAGAGCACGGTGCCCCCTGCTCTCAGAGCCACATGCTCCACAGCTCTACTCCCTGCTGGAAAAGCCCACCCTGGTGAGGGTGTATTCAATTCAGGGGTTACTTGCAAGTCCATTTTTTTCTCACAGGCAAAAGCACTTCTCAAACAGTGTCATCGTCCTAACTCATAGATGCAATCATGGGTGGGGAAAAGTGAAGTGGAATTCACTGGGTTTCCTAAAATCCCAATAAGAACTATTATTAGGAAAAAAAAAAAAACCTGTTAGAAATATTTACTGACAGCTGTCTATACTCACTGTCTTCTTCTCTTTCTTTCCTTCTTGAACCTACTTTAATCGGGTTTTTGTCCCCATCATAGAAACTGTTTTTGTCATGATCCTCACATCGTTAGACAAAGGGTCAGTTCTCAGTCTTCTTACTGCCAATCACTTCCTTCTCCTCAAAATGCTCTCTTCACTTTTCTCCACAATGCCACATCCTCTTGATTTTCACCACACCTCACCAGTTGCAGACTCCTTTTCTCCTAGGTCTCAATGTTAGAAAACTCAAGGGGTCAGTTCTTTTCTTCTCTTATCTTCACTCACTCACTTAGTGGGATTATCCAGTCTTGTGGCTTTAATTATGAACTATATGCCATAGTTTGATGGCCTACTCAACAACTTCCTGGGGACATCTAATAAGCAACTTAAATTCAACATCTCCAAAACTGAACCTTCAATCCCAATATCTAAATATGCTCCATTCACAGCCTTCCCAATCTCAGCTGATGACATTTCCATCCTGCTAGCTGCTCAGGACAAAACCTTAGTTCCCACTGACTCCTTTCCTCTCACAAGCCACATTCACCCCATTAGGCTGGTTTATAATATGTACCCTAATTCAACCTTTGTTACTACCTTTACTGCTACCATCTTATCTTGTTTTAATTTATTGCAATCGTTTCTCCTGAAGTCTCTTGGCTTCTATCTTTTCTTTTCAGTTTATTCTTTAAAGATTTATTTTTATAGTTTTTGACAGAGATAGACAGAGAGAGACAGAGAGAAGCGGGAGGGCCCCAGAGCAGTCCCCATAGTTGTATGTCATTAGTTTTCAATATAGTTTCACTCCACAGGTGGGTGCAGGTCCACACAGGACAGACACTGGGCTGGGGGCCTCCTACATGGAAGGCACTCACCCATGAGCTGGGGATCTCCTACATGGGAAGCTCGCCCTGGTGAGAACAGAACTGGGGGCATACCCCAGTTCAGCATGTGGGTCTGCACAGGCCGGTGCCGGGACTGCAAGATGAGCTCTCAACCCACTGAGCCATTCTGGGATCCCCACCACTTTACTCTTCATGTGGCATCCAGACTGATCATTTTTAAATAAAAATCAAGTCATACTATTCTTCTACTGAAAATCCTGTAGACTCCTCATTTTATTCAGAGTAAGAGCCAAAATCCTTACAATGCTGACAGGCCCCATGAACTCCTTGACTTCCTGTCCTACACTGCTCCCCTACTCATGACACTTCTTTGCTGTTCCCTGGATTCAGACACACTCCGGCTCTAGGGCCTTAACATCAAACACTCGTGCTCAAGTCTGATGACATACATGTAAGACTACTCAAACTCCACTTTCCCAACAAGGCCTGTAGGACTCTCCCCACCCCTACTCCTGATTTCCTCTTTCTGATTTCTTGCTCCAGTGTAAATTGGCAGAGGGGCTCTGATCCACCCATTCAGTTTCTGAGCCTCCTTACATCTAAGGGCTTTTGCTTTTGCTAGTTTCTTTGGAGACATTTCCATTCGGCCAATGTGTGGTGGGAGTAGGAAGGGTTAAGATTGAGAAAGTGGAAAAGGCCCACCTGCTTTCAACGAACTTGACCCAAAAACCTGGTTATTGAAGTTACGAATACTTAAAGCTCAGTAGAATGACCAGGCTTAAGAAACTAGATCCTGATTTATACTTATAACCCTACGGATTCTACCCTTTAGCAAACCAACCAACCAACAAATGAAAACTAGAGAAAAGATTTTAAACAGGGACATAACTCGTTGGAAATAAAAGTATGGCATTTTTAAAACTGGAAATAAATTGAGAGAAGAAAATGGTTCATGCTAACCTTGTTACATGACTTATAAACACCACACAAAAATCAGACATTGACCCCCCCCACCCCCAACCCCCACCCAAATATCATTATTTAAAAGACTACTTTTGAAAATAAGGACGCCAATGTGGCAACTGTAAAATTCAGTATTTCCTCAACCTTAGAGAGGCAAACCTTTTTTTCATGAGGCTTTCTTTGCAATACTTAAACCTTATAAACATGAAGAAAATTTGCTTGAAAAAAAAAGAACTTTGTATCTTACTTAAAGCTCAGAGAGTCAATATTTGGAGAAATACCTTGTGCAATTTTAAAACAAGAAGAAACTCGCTTTTCACTTTGGAAAAGGAGCACTGTAACATTCCATTTTACTACATAAAAAAGACCATTTCCAGAGGAATAATACGTTCATTTCCTGGAACTTTAAAAATTCTGCTTTTAGAATCAAGTGATGGAGGGGAAGCTGGGATGGCTCAGCGGGTTAAGCACTTGCGTTGCAGCCCCAGAGACTGAGGATCGAATCCCAGCTCCGGCCAAGGTAGACTCATGTGCTGAACTGGGGAGTACCCCCAGTTCGGTTCTTGCCAGGGTCTATGTGGGAGGCTCCCGGCCCAATTCCTGCCCTGAGCAGCCCCGTGCCCACCTGTGGAATGAAACTATATGGAAAACTAATGCTGTCAACTATGGAGACTGCTCTAGGCCCTCCCCCTTCTCTCTGTCACTGTATGTCTCTTTCTCTCTCTGTCAAAAACAATAAAAATAAATCTTTAATTAAAAAAAAAGAATCAAGCGATGGAGCACAAAATATCTGCAACCCTAAAGGCCAGCATTAAGATTTTTATTATACCACATCCTTATTTGTAGGCCGGAAACAAGCCCAAGCGCCGTTGCTGGTGACAGATCACAGGGTGAAACCCACAGCCATTACCCAGGAGGAATGCTCCTTCATCTGGTGCTGGTTGCTGTGAGGGCCACTGGCTTGGCCGCGCCAAAAGCAGTCTTGGCAGAGCTGGTAGTTGTGGCACTGCTGGCAGCGGTACCGGAACCCCATCATGCTCTCACACCGGCAGCAGGAGCACTCCACAGGATGGAAGACTTGGAGCAGCCAGAGGGGACGGGGCCGGCGAGGGGCGGGGGAGAAGGGGTGGGAACACATGGAGAAAGAAATCATTTTCCTCTTAGGATGAAGGCAATCCAAGTGGGAAATAAAAACTAATGTTAAAAAGCAAAGGTGAAAACAAAATTAGTACTGGAGTTTCCAAATGGACTCCTACTTAGTTAATTTAACCAGCCACTTACTAGAATAAAAGGGAAATAAAATAAATTAAAAAAAAATATTTTCAACTTAGCATACTACACTTCAATCCACCTCAGAAAATAGCCAATTTCTTTCTTTAAAATGAAACTCATGTTTCTTAAAATTTAGGTAAACACACAAGTAAGGAGGAGAGAGATGAATTCATTCCAAAATTTCTTTACCAAACTACTGCTTTTTTAAAGATTTTATTTTTATTGTTTTTGACAGAGAGAGACAGAGAGAAGGGGGAAGGCCCAGAGCAGTCTCCATAGTTGTGCATCATTAGTTTTCTATGTGGTTTCATTTCACAGGTGGGCGGGGGGCCATGCAGGGCAGAAATTGAACTGGGGGCCTCCCACGTGGGATGCACACCCCAATTCAGTATATGGGTCCATACAGGCTGGGGCCGGGATTCAATCCTCGGTCCCTGGGGCTGCAAAATGAGAATTCAACCCTCTAAGCCATTCCAGCTTCCCCCTCTACTGCTTTTTTAAAAAGTATATCACTAGTAGTTGTATACATATTTGTTTACTTGACTAACATAAAATTCGTGAGAGCCAGGACAATGTACTATGTGTCTATTACCTGTAAATGGTATTTTATGTGGGACTAAAGGCCTGCAGATGTTTGCTGAATTAAATACTACCACATACCTGGACATAAATGGTAACTGGTAAAAAGTAAGGCTAGACATATTAAAATTGTAGTTTTTGGTAAGAGCTCTAAGTAACAGCATAAAATTAAGTACTCCAGACCAATGCAGGGACAATGGTTTGGAGGAAGGGAAACTCAAGTGGCCTTGCTGCTTCATCTCACACAGCTTCTTACCTTATAAAAAACTGCCAGGTGGCAGCCAGCATTCATAGAGATGCCTGGTTCTCTTATAACCTGAAGCTCACTGAGTAGGAAGATGGCAACACACAACTGTGCACTGTAGATTGTTATTTATACTTCTAAATGTTGGTAGCATAGTTGTTCCCTCTGGCAATTTAATTCTGAACACAAGAAATGGAAGTCCACAGGAAAGAGGGACAGAGCATTCAAATCTTCATCTCAAGGACTCTTTCCAGTCTTATCTCAATTATAAAGATTTTTAGTCTTGCTTCCAAAAATGTACATTAACTAGGGACTCAAAACTTATTTTTGAGCACTGTGTGAGGAACACAATATAACATGATCACTTAAAGATGGAAAAAGTAAAATAGGAATGAGAAAGCGAAAGGACATACTTCCTCTAAGAAATTCAAGCTTTTGTCATCAAAAAATTTCTAAGCATTCATGAAAGTGCTAATAAGAGCCTCTGCCCCAAATTAAAACTATACAGCCTATCACAGTTCTGCCACAGAGCATACTCCCAGGTCACCCTGGGGCTAGGAGTGCAGTCAACATCTGTGTGGCCAACTTTATAATTCCAGATAATAAGTTTGGGCTCATAGTAAATGATAGGTATACATTCATAGTAAACAATTAAATATATTCTGGTAATTTTGGTTTAACATGTGTGTCTGTGTGATTTTTCTTCTCTTCTGAACCAGCCAAGAGCCAGGGCTGACATGAGTCAGTAGAAGTGTGACCAGGTGGAAAACACAGACAACCAGAAAGAGAAAAGGATCGTCAACCAGCGTGCTGGGTCCATTATAAATAAGATCGGGTGTTGGTAAAAGTACTTTTTTTGGAAGAGTATATAAAGTGGTGGTTATCATCTGATATACCATACACTTGGATTAGTAAAGCAGTATAAAAAGTACAACTTTTGCTTGGCCACTTTTGCATTTAGAAAGAGAAGAGCAGCTCACTTGCCATGTTCATTTAATTTTACATAAACATGCTCTTTGAGGCTGAAGCAAATCCGAAGGGTTTTCAGTGTGAAAATAAAATATAAAAACTCTTCTTGGAGTTATTTCTAAACAGAACTTGTCTATAATCCTAATGTAACAGAAATGTATATGATCAATATTTAATAATTTTGGGGGTAAGATTAGGACTACGTATAATCCCTGAGTAATCTCAGGGTAAATGCTGTAGCCACAGGCACCACTGGCAAATATCCTCGGGGAAAACAGGAAAATTTGCCCTTATAAACAGTAACATAAATGTAATTCAAGTGATGAATTTCATAGAATGTAAAGAACCCAAATAACAACAAAGAAACCAGAAATACCATAATTTTAGAATTTCTTTCCTGCCACAAAAATTAAAATATATAGATAAATGTTAGTATGATAGGTAACATTTTATTTCTAAATATTTTAATGATTTCATATTTCTCTTTCTCTGAGAAAAATGATATCACTAACCACAAAAGCATGTAATCAATAACTAATCCACTACATGCAAAGTCGTGAAAATGCTCATATGAGCAAGATATCCCAATAAACAAGATTCTCTCTAGTTGGTACAGCACATACAAAATGATTTTGTGAAAATGAACTGTATATGAAACTACTAAAACATTTCAGACTATAAAAGTACTACCCTCATTAGAACTAGTAGTATTATAATAATTTACCAATATCAATCTCTATCCAAAAATCCCGTTAAAAGATTTAGCTGTTTTGGTTTAGCCAAGTGAGTCCGAGCCTTTAAGGTACTTGGGAGCTAAAGCCTGAGAAGTTAACAAAGCATGGACAGGAGAAGAAGAAAATAAAGAGCAAGGATGTGTGTTTCGTTCTTCAAAAGGGAAGAGGACTCGGCTGTTCAATGCCTCTCAACTCCTCCCGGTTCTCTTGTGGTGTGAGAGGCAGGCAAGAGCGAAGGGAGGTTACATAGAAAAACCACAGCTCTTCCTTTCATCAACTCGAACAACCTAAACGAGGAGCTAAACTGATAACAATAGCAAAAACAATTCAGAAGATACTAAGAGATAAGTACCATTTCAGTTCCAAGTGAAACAAAGATTTAAGTGAAATTACTAGAAAGGATACTGAGAGTAATTCAAGATAAGCAGGAAAGGAAAAAACAAAAGGTATGTACTAAATCCATACTAATCCAGTACTAAATTCTATCTTAGCCACTTTCCTTTAAACCAGGCATGTCAAACCTGCGGCCTAGGACGGCTCTGAATGGGGCCCAACACAAATTCTTAAAACATCTTGAGATTTATTTTATGCAACTTTTTTTTTTTTTAGCTCATTAGCTATCATTAGTGTTAGTGTATTTTATGTTAAGAAGAAGACAATTCTTCTTACATTGTGACCCAGGGAAGCCAAAAGGTTAGACTCTGCTGTTAAATGACTACAAAATAATTAATAATTTTTGTGGTAGATATTGCACATAACCAAGTTTTTAGGTCTATGACTTTTATAAATTAAAAAGGAAGCGGTGGCTCAATTAGATGGGCTCAAGCTGAAAACCACCATCTGAAATCTCGGGGGGGAAAGCCTAGAGTTTGAACCACAACATTTTATGACCTGATATGACTACTGCATGGTATCTTGCCTAAATTAAAAAGACCACCACCACTTCTTTTTTTTTTTTTTTTTGAGAAATTAATAATCCTTTTTTGAAAGCTAAAATCACACATTGGAATGACAGAGGGTCAACAAATGTCAATTACAATCATCAATGATGATAGCTAAGGGCATTACAAATACTCTCAGTTCATATACTTCCTAGAGCTTAAGGAACTGGTCCGCTTACCATTCTCAACATGGGCAAGCCTGTGCATGAGAGGTAGCCAGACAAGGCACTGGGGAGGAGGATCGGCCATCATTGTGTCTAAAAACATATTGAGCATTATCTTTTTCTGTAAAGAGAACAAAAACAAATACAATTCATATTTTTCCAGTATCTCTGAACTATAAGATTAAGTTAATTTAGGATTCTCCCAACTAAGTTATTATAGATTATGCATGGAATTTTATAGCAAAATAAAATACATTATTACAGACACCACTACACACTATACTATACACTACTGTACTCAAATGCATTTCCACATACACTATTTCATTTGAGTCTTAAAACTACTGTATGAGGTAAATAGTTAGGAATTACTACCTTCATTTTGCAGATGAGGAAATACAGGAACAAAGCATTTAAATGACTTGAAACAGTCTTGTCCAAATCAGACATAGGGCAAAACTAGAACTCAGGTGTCCTTCAAATGACTGTTTCAGTCATCCAGTGGGGGCGGGGGGGAGGGGGGCAGCCATCCATCTCACACCCAATTATAAACCATCAGTGAGAACAGAAACTACTGCTGGCTAGTTGTCTACCATATTTCCAGTATTCATAACAGTACTGGGCACACAGCAGGCATTTTGTAATTAATTGTTGAATAAACACTAATGTGACAAACATTCTTAGACATCAATTAACAAATTTCTCATTTACAAAAGAGAAAACTGAAGCTCAGAGTAGTGAAACAATTTGCCCAAGTCAAAGAGTTATAAGGATGAGATTAGAACCAAAATATCCAAATGCCCATTACAGTACTCTCTTCATTTTGCATTTTTCTGGTCTATCTTTATCTCTTTTAAACAAATCTGTAGTAAACTGCCACTGTAAGGAAAACACTAATATAATTATGTTCCATATGGACACAGAAAATTAGAAAACAGTCTAGAAAAAATAGTCATATGATGTGGCTAGAACAGATTCTCAACAATATTTCAAATTAATAAATTTTCTTTTCATTTTCTCTAACCCATAAAACACTAGATGTGGAGCCCTATAACTGTAACCTGGACCCCTACGCCTCCACTTAAACTTCATTCCAATGGAAGAGCAAAGACAAAAAGGCAAACACAGGAGAACAGGAGACGCATAGGACAGTAAGGCCTTGTCCAAACCCTGGTCCCACCATTCAGAGTCTGGAGGGGTGGGTGGGGGTGACATTGAGCACTGGGGGTTGAGTAAAGCCAAAAGGCACCTGGGATTTCATCTCACTGTCTCTCAAGTACCTGTGTTCTCAGTCCTAGCATTTTACTTGAAACAGAAAACAGGGTATAAAAAATGTGTTTCCCTATAAAACATTAAAATACTTTATTTCAGGGGAGAGAATGTAGAAGAGACAAAATTGGTGGGAGTTGACCTAAAGATTTTGCCAGGTGATTACAAAATAACTTTGACTTTCAGCACTGATGCCTTCAACACAAATCGGAAGCAAGGAATGCGGGCAGGGTGTGTTTCATCAGGACAGTGGCCCCCAGGATTTTCACCTGACCCACTGTGATCCCTTCCAACAATGGTTATCACACAAACATGAGACTACAAAGGCTAACTTCTGTGTATCCTTTTGGCAACCGTGTGACTCTTGATTCCAGTACCGGTATGTATAAATCGGAAGTCATTCTTATTGAGAATTATCTTTACAAGGAGAAACTGGTAAGTAGGGAAGGGAAAAGGGAGGTAAAGTAGATGGCAGAGGGGAGGGGACGATTCTGAAACATACTCTATGTAAGAGGTGATAACAGTATGAAGTCATCATCCGAAGGCACTTTATATAGCGCTGTGCATTGGTGGTGAGGTCTGAGGAATGGCTACTCAAATAGGCACAAGCTTTCCAAAGTGTTTTCCATCTCAGGCATCTAAGTCACTAATGTTTCTGAGATCTCAGTGGAATCTGGGAGTAATAAATGAACAATCTTAAAAACAAAACCAGAAAGTCAACAAACTTTTGAATGGAAATCCCAGACATGGAAAATGCCTCTTTTTCTTGGTGGGGTTACCACTTTGTGATGAGTATAAATGTCTAATCATTATGTTGTTTTATACTAATAAAAAAAGGCAAAAAAAAAAAAAAAGCCTCTTTTTATAGATATGTAAAGAATTCAACAAACCAAATAAAATTAAAAGTATCTATTTCAAATTATTGACAAAGAAGATGCTAGGAAGTTTTTTAGCTAGTAAGAGGTAGTAAACAAAAATTAGATGTATCAGATCATCTATTACAATTTTAATGTTTAATAGTTCTATGTCTTCTATTTATTAACAATGATACTTTTACAAATCCAGTTATAATCCTAATGCCACTTTCTCTAAAAAGTTTTGATTCCACCTATCATGAATGCATTTTTTTTAATATTCAAGATGAGGGGAAGCTGGGATGGCTCAGCGGGTTAAGCGCTCACTTTGCAGCCCCAGAGACCAATGATCAAATCCTTGCTCTGGCCCAGGCGGACCCATATGCTGAAGTGGGGTGTGCCCTCAGTTCAGTTCTTGCCGGGACCTATGTGGGAGGCTCCCGGCCCAGTTCCTGCCCTTCGCAGCCCCACGTCCACCTGTGGAGTGAAACTATGGTCAACCATGGAGACTGCTCTGGGCCCTACCCCTTCTCTCTGTCCCTGTCTGTCTCTCTCTCTGTCAAAAAACAATAAAGATAAGTCTTTAATTAAAAAAAAAAAAAGATAAAAAGGAACAATTAATCTCAGAAGACCTTCATAAATATGCTCAGGATCTGTCTCCAAAAGTTGTCCTAAGGTCATACTATATAATCTGAAGTCCTCCAAAGGCATGAGGAATAAAACCAGAACTATGTCCCAGAGTTGTTTTCCTTTAACCATGTGACTTGGGGGAAATCACTTAACATTCTGGTTTCAGTTTTCTCATCTCTGAGGACTAGAACGATGGTTCTGGAACTGGGTCAGAGCCCCCCCCTGGGAGGTTCCTAAAACATTTTAAGGGAGTACATAAGGCCAAAACTATTTTCATAACAATATTATGACATTACTGCCTTTTTCTATTTCATTCTCTCATGAGTATACAGTGGGGTGTTCCAGAAACAACATGGCATATCCACAATTACTTGAAAAAGTTATTTAAATACTCCCTCCCCTTTTCCAACTCTACAGCTGCGTTAGGCTGGATTTTCTTCCCATACTTTAATCAAGATAAAATATCACAACAGATTGAATGGACAGGCAGATACGAGAATCCAGCTGTCTGCTACTCAACCAAATCTTAGAGATTTGCAAAAAATATAAAACAATGGCATTCTCATTAAAATTTTTGTTTTAGAATAGTTATTTTTCATTAAATATATTATGTTAGCATATAATAGGTTTATCATTTTATTTTTAATGATTTAAAACTTTTTAATTTATTATTTTAATTTTTAATATGGAAATGTTGGTAGATATAACCCACATAAACAAAAGCTCTTTGGGGTCCTCAACACTTTTTATTGTAACAAAGTTCTAAAACTAAAAGGTTTAGGATCTGTTCTGTGACTTCACTAAATAACTGAATGAAAGGTTGACTCTTTTTTTCTCCCTTGCTGTGTTTTACTTTTATTTTTGCTTATTAAACACATTCATTGCATTTCTCCTTATTTTTTAAAGATTTATTTTTATTGATTTTTGACAGAGAGAAACAGAGACAGAGAGAGACAGAGAGAATGGGGAGGGCCCAGAGCAGTCTCCACAGTTGACATTAGTTTTTCCATATAGTTTCACTCCACAGGTGGGCGCAGGGCTGCACAGGGCAGGAACTGGGCCGGGAGCCTCCCACATAGGTCCCTGCAAGAACTGAACTGGGGGCACACCCCAGTTCAGCATGTGGGTCCGCCAGGATTCGATCCTTGGTCCCCGGGGTTTCAAAGTGAGCACTTAACCCACTGAGCCATCCCAGCTTTCCCTCTCCTTATTTTTATAGCATAACATTTATAACAAAAACTACAATTAAACTGTAGAAAATGCAAATTCCCACAGTTCTCATTTTTTGTATGTCCCTCCAAATGTATATGTTTCTATATAATTATATACATAGGTAGATAAAAATACATAACCTTTTTTTTACTTAACATTTTATTAAATATTTTACTGTTTTGCCATAGGGTCTTCATTTCTAATTATTTTAACAGCTGCCCAATCCACTGAGCAAAAAATGCAATGATTTGTTTATGTCTTCCTCAATAAAATACTGAGGCTATTTCTGTTTTTGTATGCACTCTCATATTTCTTCATAGAAAACAGTGTTTCTGTTTGTTACCTACCTACCCGCCCTTTGTCATTCTGTTCCTCAATACTGAGAATTTATTACTCTAGATGCCATTTTCACTTCCCTCCCTCTACCCTTGGCTACATCTTTCCTGTTTTAAAAGAGAGGAGAAACCATCTCTCAAAAAATGAGAAATCTAGTATCACAAAATAACACAAGAGCCCAAATAAAATAATTCAGCATTAGAACATTATAGCTGCAATTTCCATTAAAAACTCCTATTTCCTTATGGACAACAGATAAATATTTCTTACCTATTGCCTTATCATTTACTTGGTAATCAGTTAATTAAACAATGTATGACAATTAGTTAGACTGGAAAACAACATTTTTAAAACTTTCAAATTAAAATGTTTTTATGCAAACTTTTTGTGTAGAGTTAGAGGAATATTTTACCTGACAAGGGCAAACATACACTTCCTGGACTAGTGCTATGGGTCAGCCTTCCGATTATTATTAAACAGTGAATTTGTCTATATCGCAGAGTTATTTTAGACTTTGAAAATTAGAATACTTTGTAATGACACAACAATATGTTGCTATGCTTTTTATCAGAGGCATTTTTATTATAGCTAAAAGAAAGATTGGGAAAACTTCAAAAATTCTGAAATACTTCATTTTCCTCATTGCAAAGACTGTTTCATCTGAGAACAGCATGGAATAATATCAATGAATACAACAAAGCTGCAAGTACATCCATAAGCTCTAAGCTTTCAATTAGAATTCAAGGCAAAGACACTTTCCAAATACCTACTAAGCATCAATCACTTTCCAGACACAGTTGTCAAGGGGACATAAAGTTGAAGGGGACCAAGGTGTATCCCTCTGGACATAAGTGAGTTAGATGTCTCATGCCACAGGACTGCAGAAGAGGGAACAATTAATCCTACATTGAATGAGTCAGAGCATCAAAGAAGGGGGGATATGTTAGCTGGGATTTGATATATGAGGCCTCTGTTGGAGAAGAGAAAGATGGTCCGGGGTTAATGGCGTTTCGGTGAGAGCTAACAGCATAAACAAAGATGAGAAGTATGTACTTTTGCTCACTCAAAGTGCATGTTACTCAACACAAGAGAAATGTACATCAAAACTACACTGAGATGACATTGCTCATCTATCAGACTGGCAATAATTAATAAACATAAGAATGCATGTATGCTGTTGGCAAGACTGTGGAGAAACAGATGCCCTCATACTTTGCTGGCCCAGCTCTGTGGCACTGTGGTGATATCTGAAAAGAACCCATGGCATGCTGAGGGAGGGGGTCTGAGGAGCAATTGAGAATGAAGGTGAAAAGCTAGGCTGGGCTTAGATCGATAAGCACCATGGTGTCACACTAAAAACCCTATCCAGTACGCAACAGGAGTTAGTAAACGTTTTTAAAGCAAAATAGGGACATCAACAGAACTGCATTTCAAAATGATGACAAACTCAAATTTGCTTTTCATTAAGAAGAGCAATAACAACAAAAGCATTTTGGGGCAGGCATCGTCCTCTTCTTTAGGCTGCCATGAGGCTACTAAGTGACATGATGAACGGACCAGGGCCCTCAGTTTTTTGGTGAAGAAATTTTCTGCTTCCCTGCAGACTAGTAAACCATAGGACCTAGGGTAGGAGGGGTACCAGGCATCCAGAACAGGGAAGTGCTGCCCCAGTGAACGCCGGAGGAGCGAGGCCAACAGCCCCTAACACCCCATGCCCAGCAGCTTTCAGTCCTGCCCAGGGACTGGGCCAGGGAACCATGACAGCTCATCAGGATCTGCTTCCAGCTCATGAGTAATAACTAAGAGGAGAGTAGATTCACCTACAGCAAGCACTCAGCCAGAATGGCTGCCTAACAAAACCTTTTCGACAAAAGCAAACTAGGGGCCACTTGTCATTTCTACTGAAGGAATCATTTGGTAAGACACTCATCTCCACTGGCCCAACAAGAACAAAACCTCACTTCCAGGTCTCTACAATTTTGTTCAATCTCATTAATGCCAGTGATATCGGCCTCATTACTATAAACCTGATCATAACAAAATTCATTTCATATGCTGTATTTCATCCAATCTAAGACACCATCACTGGTAAGATGTGCCACTATCGTTTTTTCTACCACCAAGAAAGAAATACACTCAGCAATTAAGCTAACTCAATGACTTAATTAACTGTAACTCTTCCTGACACAGGAATCAGTCATGTAGTCCCATCTCTACCCACTTCCACCTCCCCTGTAAATCAAGGAGAATGTGGCACAGTGTCCAATAAAATGCCACCATCAACAGTATCTCCTGCAACACTGACTGAAAGACTGCAGCTACTTCGCTGTCTCCCTCTCCTCTCCCTCTCCACTCTACTTAACCAGGTTTCCCTTTCGCAACAATAGGATCCACTTTAAAGTCCTCTGCAGGATGCAATGAACTCTTCCAACTAAAGTAATATGAACCTAGAAAATAAATAATAAAACAAAGAGCAATCATCTTTCTAAGGAGAAATACATGCATCCCCAAACTCTGAAGTTTGAAAAAATGGGGGAGAAATTTAAATACATTCACTGCTTGTTTTTAATATAAAGTTGGCCTGTTAGTTTATAAACACTGAAGACTTAATATTTCTGGCCTGCCCACCAAAAGATTCAGTTTGAGGTGCTACATTAACACTGTGCTTTATTCAGACAATAATCACAATCACAAATTTACAACTAGAATTTTTCTATCATTCAATTAGAAAACATATGAGCGTATACCAAGCACTAAGAGTAGTATAATACACCTATCACCCAGCTTCAACAATTCTCAAACATGACTAACCTTATTACCTGTATGCTTTCATTCTCCCTTCAACCTGGATTATTTTGAAGCAAATTTCAGACTTTTTTTTTCCCCAGTAAAGCAGAGGAGACACTTTATTCTTTGATTAAGGAATGAAGAAGGGTGAGCTCACACTGTAAGGGCACCTTCTCCCAGACATCTTATCTTTTGAATGAACTTTACTCCTGAAGTTTTATTATTATGGCCACCTCAGATGCTTCTGAGGCCGATAAGAGCATTCTTGTGAGTCTTTTTGTGGACGTAAGTTTTTATTTCATGCAGGAAAAAGCGTAGTAGAATTGCTAGGTCAACACTAGGTATCTGTTTAGGTTTAAATAAACTATCAGGGCTTCTTCCAAAGTGATTTGTATAAGAATTTTGATTGCTCCAAATCTTACCAATATTTGGTGTAAGTCATTAAATTTTAGCTATTCCAGTAGATGTGTTCTTATTAAATTAAATTATAAATGCTTTTTATTTTTGTTGTTTTTAAAACTACTAAACTATATAAATCCACATCCCTTATACCAAATTAGCTTGTAATTAATAAATATTTTAGGGATGCTGGGATAGCTCAGCAAGTTGAGCGCTTACCTTGCAAATCCCAGCCCTGCCCTGTGCAGGCCCATACTGAACTGTGGCACAATTGGTAACCGCCAGGATGGTGGCGAAGGTTCTCGCCTCCCATGCAGGAGGCCCCCAGTTTAGTTCCCGCCCCACACAGCCCCACATCCACCTGTGTGAAATGAAAGCATGTCATAACTAATGATGTAAAACTATGGTGACTGCTCTGGGCCCTTCCCACTTCTCTCTCTCTGTCTCTCTGTCTCTCTCTCCCCACTCTCAAAAACAATAAAATAAATCTTTTAAAAAATATAATTTATTGGGTGATACATTCAGACTATGTCAATAGCCTCTTTCCATGAATTCTTCCCCCATTAGTTTTAACATAGATTTTTTTTTCTTTTAAAGATTTATTTTTATTGTTTTTTGACAGAGAGAGAGATAGAGATAAGGGGGAGGGTTCAGAGCAGTCTCCATAGTTGACAGCATTAGTTTTACATATAGTTTCACTCCACAGGTGGGCGTGGGGCTGCGCAGGGCAGGAACTGGGCCAAGAGCCTCCCGCATAGGCCCTGGGAAGAACTGAGCTAGGGGCACACCCCAGTTCAGCATATGGCTCCTCCTGGGTCAGGGCCGAGATTCGATCCTCAGGCTCCGGGGCTGCAAACAGAGTGCTTAACCCACTGAGCCATCCCAGCTTCCCAGATTTTTTTTCTTAATTCCTTGCTTTCTAGAACTTTCCAGGTATAGCGTTACAATCCTTTTAGCTCATTTCTCCCTTAAAAAAAAAAAATGATGCTACAGACAGCATCCACTTTGTTCTAAGTCCTTTGAGGCATCATTAAGATCTTAGGAATATACTCAGGACAACCTGTAGGGGTGGACCACAAAAGCACATCAACAAACAAAGAGGAAACCAACTCTATCTTTAATATGAAAACGACAATGAACCCTCAAGGGCTTCTGAGCTGGCAGCTAGGAGCTGTACAGTATTGCTGTCTTCAGTGCTCAGGAAACAATGATCCATTACCATATAGAGTTTTCTATCAAAATTCCTATATTTCACATTCTAAAGAACTCAGGGAGAGTAACATATGTCCAGTAGCAATATTATAAACACTTCATCTTGAACAGTTTTCTTTAAATGTTTAGTAATTTAAAATATTTCAAATGTTATAATTTTTTCAGAAAAGACTCCCCTTCTCCCTCTTAAAAAAGAGTGCTCAGGTGAATTTTTTAAAACCCCCTGTTTTCCACCCCCTCCCATTCTCCAGCCCAGATGTTAAAGCTGTGTCCTCCCCTACTCAGGATCTATATCCCTAGACTGACACAATCTGATGCAATCTGACGAAAGGTAGAGAGATGAGCGCTCTTCTAGTCCTAGATTCTGTAACACTGTCCTTACCTGCTGTGGAAAACAG
>PVKE010008441.1:0-47715 GCA_004027555.1 Craseonycteris thonglongyai | reverse complement strand
ATATAGATATATTCAAATTTACAAGAAGTATGTTAAAGTTACAATATATTTATTACGGTTTACAATACTGACTTCTTAATTTAAATAGAATTATTGTTATTCCTAATATATTTGTAATACTGTCCCTTATTTTTCTCTCAGTGTAATGACCGCAGTTTAGAGATCTGTTGCCAAGAATGCTCACTTATCAAGTAAATAGGTAAGAAAAGCAATTTAATTTAAAACAAAGAAAAGGCACTTACATTTTAAACAAGAAAATTGAAATTCAACGTGGTCACCGAGGATAAATAATATTGATTGATAATAATACTCTTAATACAAAAGAAAAGAAGCTACCATATGACACTACCAAATATTCAAGCTAACTGATTGTGTTCTTCGATGAGTCGAGTCGTAACTGTTGTGTTCACGCGTTGCGTCCGGTGACAAGTGTAACACATAAGTCAAAATGTATTGTCTGGGTGGGCGGAGATCACAGTGTCAGGCTGTCAGAATTCTAGGAATTTATGACCCTGGCAAATTCCCAGAATGTATTAAACTATTGCTAGAAAGTTTGTCTTCTACAATCGCTTCAAAGTCCATGGTACACGGAATTCCACCCCAGACATTGCGAACGATCGACAATCGACCAAAATTGGCCTCGCAATCGACTGGTCGACCGCGATCGACTTGTTGGCCACCCCTGTTCTAATATATAATGTAAATATCTGCTTATAAGGAATTGACTAAATGCAATTTGAATAATCTATATTATGGAGAACTATTTTGCTTTTACAAGTGATATTGTAGAGAAGATATTTAATTACTCAGAACTATGTTAATTGAGAGAAAGCAAGTTACATAGGAGTGTCTCATTTTTGTAATCCCTAGCACATATGCGTGATGGAACTGTCCACATGTAGATTGACTCGAGGTGCTTGGCTATAGCATTTGTTGCTGGCAGCTGAAAGTCATATGAAGCAGAGACACTAAGCGTATGCATGATACAAACTAACTCAGGAACTTGGTTTGTCTTTTATCCTCCCGGTCTATTTGGCTTTAGAAACTTCAGAAACTGCAAGATGGGTAAAGTTTATCTGGATTATCTTGTCGTTTGGAGCACTCAAGTGTCTGCTTCAATATGCCTTAGAGTCGTGACTGCCAAAAGAGAGTGATACTTACTTGGTGCTTCTCACATAGCTTCTTATCAGAGATCCCAAAGCATCAGAAAAGTGCTACTTTTACCTCCTTTTACTTCTCTAAAAAAACTCAGGATAAAGTCGTGGACAATTTGACCCTCCTGAAATTTACCAGTTAATCCAAAGATAAATTGTCAAAAGCATGTTTCTACAAATAGATATGTTCTCATTCCTAGCCCATTCTCCCAAAATATATGAATCTCACAGAGCTATAAGAGGAATATAGAAATTAAGAAAAATTTACTCAGTCCTCAGTCTAAAAGTACATATCAGAATAACTACTTGTGCCTGAAAAAAAATACCAAACTTCTTAGCCTCTTGTGGACCATAGTATATATATATTTTTTTCTTTCTGTATATTTATACTGACATTTCAACTTTCTAAAGCAAATGACAGTTCCTTACCACTTAAAGTCATAGCAGAAATGCAACTAGAGATACAGGATTTTCTGACATACATCTGTAGCTTTGTGATGCTGATTTATTTCAGCCTTACTGATTACTGGATGGAAGTCATTCTTTTTAACCCTTGCCTCCTGTTCACCAGCATGGTGCCTTACCTTATCCTGCAATCAATGGCAATGACCAAGACAAAGTACTCGGTGTCCTCATTTGCAGGCTGTGCTGCTAGATAACAATTTTTTTTTCTTTATTTTATTTTATTTTTTTTCCAAATTAAGTTTTGGTCACACAGTTTTCCTAAATATGCATTTATTTTAAGGTAAAAGCCAGAATGTTTTGTAAGACTGACTCATCTTCATTTATAGTCAGTACTTTAAAGGCATTTATTTATTTATTTATTTAGGTCAGTTTTGGCTTTTAAGAAAAATTTTCAGTAGATGTTTATTTATTGATATGTAAATTTCTGAGAGCTTGGGAAGTCTGAAAATCACAGAGTCACTAACTGTTATCTGGATATAGTTAAGAGATCTACTCACTAATTCAATGAAAGAAATTACAATAGGATTAATACATACATTAAATAAATAGATTATATTTTTAAAACTGTGAGGCTAAGAAGTTTGGTATGTGGAATTTTTTGTTTTATTTTTATTCCACACATTTAACTTTGAAATAAATAGGTTGCTCTGTATCATAGTAATTGTGGATGGACAGGGTCACCAGAAAACAATAAAACTGTCAGCACAATCTGATGACAACTGAGCACAGGGTAGCAAATAGAACATGAGTGTTTTATGAGAAAAGGTCAGGAGGTTTGAGTCATGGGAAAAAAAAGATAGGCTTTGCCATCCAAACAGAATACACTTTACAAGTTAATTAGTCTTCTAGAACTTGTTCTATCCAGATGGTGGAGAAATAGCGTGGGAGAGAGATATATGCCAGAGATGAAGGAGTCAGGGATGAAACACAAAGCAAAGTCTGGTGTTGAGATCAGAGAACAAATCGGAGATTAGGGCCAGAAGAAAACAGAGACGTAGGAGTTGGCTCAGTAGGAGAAAATGAGGGCAACGTAAAGCCAGAAGTGACAGTCAAGAGATTGCATGGAGGACTGGCAATGGGAAAAGCAGTGTGGTCTCACTACACCAAGACCACAGGGCATACACTTTCTGCTTCATCTGCTCTTTGCAGCCCGTCAGTACTGATATAGACAACTAAACTTCAGACCCGGATGTGACGCTGTACAGCAGGACCTCCAGCTACACTAAGATGTGTTGAGTGAAAAGTGATGCACGTATATGAGGGCTGTCTCCAGCCATGTAACTGCTCTCATTATATTGACAATGGCTGGATTTTTCTGGACAGCCCTCAAATGCTTTACGTATCACAGCCTGCTCACTCTAAATTATACTTACATTGTATTTTTAAGGATTTCATGAGGTTAAATTAATCATATACATCCAAAAATTATATACATCAAAACATATATATATATATATAATATATTGCACAAAATATGTATTAAAACCGTACACATCTTATGTAGGGTGATGAAGGTTGACTAGAATTGCTATAATACAATCAATATTAAATCATCTTATATAAACTTAATTATAATAATGACACATTGCAAAATTGTTTTAACAAAGTGCTGTGACTTATCACTGCATTGTAAATTGGGGTTGAGACTAGGGTGAAGAAAGTGAGGTACTTGTTTCAGGCACAAAATTTAGGGATGCCATAAATATTACCCAAGAAGAGAAATAACATTTTAATGCAATATTCTTAAAAGATCAAAATGAATTTGTCCATAATGGACAAAATATCTAAATTTTAAATAAAAATGGGATCCCACTCTGCCCTTGCTCACCTCACCTCTGCACCCTAATTCAGGTCCTATTGGAGTCTGATTACAGAGGGTTTGGGAGAGGCTTCCATAAATTTTCCACCCAAGAGCACAGTGTCTCATTCACTTCAGTTCCGGTTCATAGCTTGAGGTCTTTGATAAAAGGATGCACCACTGTTAACAGCCCTCCGTCCTTCCAAGTTTCCCTCCCCATGATGCCTCTAGAGCTCCTGCAAAGCTGCAAAACCTGAAGTGGCATCCTTTCTACATCCTCAGGTGCTAGAGTACCCTCCAAATTCCTGTCCCTGGGTTCTCTGGATCCCACAGTTCTAGTGCCCTTGCTTCACAGATAGAACTGACATTTTCAGATTCTGCTGATTTAATATTACCTATGTTTTGTTATCCTACCAGCCCACCAATTCTAAGGGAAACAGGACCCTCCTCTACTCTCATTATCTCACTGGCATGCATCTATCACAGTTTCTCAAACACAACAGACATCCAATAAACACTTGAGTAAACAATGGACTCCTCCTTTGATTACATGCAGGGGTGAATAAATCAGAGACCAAGAAATCCCTAAAATAGAAGAAATGGTGGTAGTTGATGAAATTAATTAGTGGTTGCTTAAATTGCAAATTTAAAAATCTGGATTCATAAAATCTGAATAGCTCAGAGAAAAAAGAAAAAAAGAAATAAACAGCAAAAACACATTGGGTGCACTTATACAGAGAAGATCTTTGCCTGAGGTTCAGTGAGGAAGTGGGTTTTGAAAGTACCTTCAAAATTGATTGCAAACTGCATCTGCACGTTTTGGGGGGTGGGAGAATGCTTGTGCATTTTTCAGCTTTCTGAAGATTTGGTTAATAATCCCTGTTTCGCTGACTGTTATAAATGTCAAAGCTCGCCCCAGACTTGACTCAGTCATGCTTTTTCTATGAAATAAACTACCACTAATTATGGTGCACTTCACTCTAATGTGGTGGGCTTTTCACCAATCTGAGAATGTTCTACTTGTACCAACGATATTGCTCTTTAAATTCTGCACTATTAATATTATTGGGCCCAAGTACACCTCTATCCATAAGTGTTTTAAAGGCGATTATGCAGCTTGTGTTTGACAGCCTGGGACCCTCCCAGAGATAGACAGAACTATATCAAGTATTCTAACTATAAAATGCTATACAAGCAGCCCTCTCCTCTAGCCATTTGGCAACTTCACTGGCCCCTAAAGGAACAATGTCTGTGTGACCTCTGACACTACTTGCTTTATCTAGTAGTGCAAGCTTGTCCAACCCACAACCCACATGTCACATACAGCCCCAGACAGCTTTGAAAGCAGTCCAACACAAATTTATAAACTTTCTTAAAACATTGTGAGATTCTTTTTTTTTTTTCTCATCAGCTATCTTTAATTTTAATATATTTTATATTTTATTTGTGACCCCAAACAATTCTTCTTTCAATGTGATGCAGGAAAGCCAAAACGTTGTATACACTCCCCCAGCTTTGTGCTTTGCCCCCAAAGTTTCTGCACATTCAGAACATCAAGTGTTCACGAGTACCTAAGACCTAATAGGTGTCTGAATCAGCTCTTCCAGTAGTTTCCACACAAAACCAGAGGACTCAAGGACCATCAAATGGGTCAGATTTTACTTCTCACCTTTGCCCCTGTCTCCTCTGATATACACACCAGAAAAATATCAATGTTTTGTATAATACTTAATTTGGGGGTGGGGGGAGAACATTGTTATAAGTGTGCACTCATTTTGCAGAGGAAGAGACTAAGCATTAAGCCAGTTCTATATTACTCAAGACTCTTAGTAGCAATAATGAAATGCAAGTCAAACTGACTCAAGACAGACATAAGAGTGGAGGGATTTACAAGCTTGTTAATAAAACTGGGGATACCAGTTTCAGGCATGGCTGGATCAGGAGCTCACACAGGACCGTCAGCACTGGCTATCTGTGGTGAGTTCTCTCCCTGTAGACTCCATTCTCAGTCTGGTCCTTCACTGTGGCTGCCGGACACACACAGAGAGCTCCAGGCACTCACTCCCACACTTCTGACACTTCAACGAACAGAGTTTAATTGCTCGCTACTTTCAGATGAAGTCCTGAAATTGAATCTCGTGTAGGTTTCTGTCATATGTCCATTCTTGAACCAATCATTGTGGGCAGAGAGCATGGAACGTACTGACTGGCCAGAACCGAGTCTAGAGCTCAGGCATGAGACCAGCCTCACCAAATTGTGGGGACTCAGAGTAAGGGACATGTATTTTCTCAAAAGAAACTCAGGTGCTGGTGGCAGAAGAAAACAATATGAGGCAGGGCCCCTTGAAGTGAACAAACATACCAAAACTAGACCCTATTACAAATGGGAAGACTAAGTGATATGTCCAAGGTCAAAGATAACTCAGCAGTGACAGAGACAGGACCAAAACCTGTATTTCTTTTTTATTTTATTGGAAATATATTCGACCTGTATTTCTTTCTTTTATTTTTTTTACTTCTAACTTAGGTGCATATATTCATTTGCCAAGTCTGCCATAATAAAATACCACTGACTGGGTAGCTTAAACAGCAGAAATTTATTTTCTCACAGTCCTGAAAGCTGGAGGTCTGAAATCAAGGTGTCAGCAGGGCTAGTTTCTCCTGAGGCCTCTCTGCTTGGCTAGCAGATGGCTGTCTTCTCCCTGTGTTGTCACATGGTCTTTCAGCCATGCATGTCTGTGTCCTAATCTCCTCTTCTTATGGGGACAGTAGTCATACTGAAGTCAGGCCCACTCTAATGATCTGATTTTAATTTAATTACCTGTTTAATGGTCCTATCTCTAAATATAATCACATCCTGAGGTACTGGGGTTTAGGACATTAACATATAAATTTGAAGGAGAGGAAACTGATTCAGCCCATAACTGTGGGCTGAATTGCCCAAGCAAGATGTATGTAGTTTACATAAGTAAGCGAAGATAAACACATAGAAAGTGACCACGCACACAGAACGGGATAAGAATGCACATCTACCCTGGTAATATATACATGGGGGACATACATGGCCCAGATGGACACCTTGGTGAGTGTATGCACACCAAAATTGACCTAACTGGGTCAACAGCCTTTTGTCATTACAAATTTCATCAACTAAAGATGATATAAACTACTTTAGAAAGTAGCAAGTTCTCATGAAATTTTTATCAAATAAGATAAATCTTTTACACCATTTATACAAATGTCAGCTTCAACATTATCTTTTTCACACTCTTTATGCATAGAGCAATAAGGAATGGAAAGTACAGAGACTAATTTAGGTAACAATTACCATAATTCACAATTGCATTAGCACCTATTAAGGTTCATTGTTCTGTGGAAATTTTAATGATACATTCTTGAGTGAATAAAAGCAGAAGATGATTGGAAATAAAATTGTTTCTATGTATACTGACAGGACTGCTGAGTGTAATTATATATTTCTGAGGTAACCTGTTTGGAGTTTACTCCATAATTTTATGTAAATGTTAAATAAAATCATGTGTTCTTCCTCCCGGGTTAAATGCTCATTTATATGATTCCAACAAGGAGAGTGCTGCAGGGATATTAACAAACTTGCTTTGCTAATGAAGCTGGCTTCTGAAAAATAGCTCTGCAGACTTCAAAACGATAGAAGTGTCTTCAGTTTTACTTCACTGCCCATCTTACTAGTGGGCTGTCAAACTTTTAGTACTGAAAACAGAGGGAACTGGGAATTGGTAGGATGAAAAATTATGAAAAACTTAACATTTGAGTTCTGAAAAATGATTATTACCAAAGAATTGTAGGAGTTGTACTGATAGCTGTCCAATATCACACATAAGCATAAACATAGCGCTTAACATTATGATAATCTAGAGTATGATTCTTTTTATTTGCTTGCACATTTTCTAGTTCCACAAAACTCTGGAGGTTAATATTCTGTTACTTAATCATATCAATTATTTCTCTCTAGATATTTCTGAAGTGTCAGTTAGTATCTATCAGTGTACAGGTTTACCAAGTCAAGTCCCATTTTGAATAACATTACTCAAATAGAATGTCATCATGAGCATGGTCATCAAAATCATCATCAACACATCTTAACTGATTTCCTCTGCTAGGTAAAGGCTTTGTTCCTAAAGAGATTTTAATCTAGTTGCTGGGGACCTAAATTCACAATAAAATTCTGTAATTGTCTGAACTCCAAGATTGTTGCTTGAATTGTGTTTAAATTCCTAACTTAACTTCAACTTTCCTTTGTGAGATCCTATTTCTCCAATATTTCTTTGCCTTCTCTGTTCTCCTCTCTATTCCAAACATGTACTTATGCCTCCTGTTCTACTAATGCAAAAAACATGTTTTATAGATAGTCTCCTCCATTTCAAGTTTTGCCAACTTTATCCCAGTTTCACAAACACATATACAGAGATGTCACAAGTAGTGATAACATGGCCTAGAGTAAGACAAAACATAAGCCAATAGTGGATAAATTTTAAAACAAGGCACTATTTTGGTGATTCAGACAGCAGATGTCAACTCAGAATATAGTGACACATATCAGGAGGCAACTGCTGTTGAGAATTTAGAAACTACAAATAACTATTGACTCATTTCCCAAACAACTCATCATGCTAAGGAAAAAGTCAAAAATAGAAGTACATTGAGTACTTTAGTTTCTTTTCAAAGTTAGAGGAACCGATTACTTATTTTTATTCTTAAAACATTCTTTCACCAATATAAGCTAAACTGTGTTTATTGCCACCAAATAGACCTAAAGGTGCCCTTCCTGATCAATACTTGTCTTCTTACCTAGTTTTTATTTTCCAACAAATTTGTTAAATTCTTGAACATTTAATAAAATTTTATTTGTAATCTATCTGTCTTTCCCAAGACATTAGAACCAAGCTGTGTAAGAGCAGGAACTATCTCTGTCTTGTTCATTGTTTTATCTCCAGGGCTAGAAGAGTTTAGGTTCTTGATAACATTTTTGAAAGCATAATTGAAGTATGCATAGTATGTAGTGGTATAAGAGTTTCTTAGACTATCAACCTATAGATATCTGGTATCAACTGCCTAGAAAAGGCAGGGTTTAGGGTGACCAGGTAACTGATGCCATAGAATATTTTAGTGAAAATATGAATAATGAGACCAGTTAGTGGCTTCTAAGTAAACTGGAGAATTTAGGGAAAGAAAATGGTGAACTAAAGTCTTAAATTCTCAACTCAAGGTCTGGATAAGGGATCAAAGTGCTTCTGCAGCTTCCCTACAAATGGTCTTTTCTTTCCTGTAGACACAGGACCAAAAATTCTGAAATACAAACTCAAAATCAGATCTTCCTGGTAGCTAAATTGCAAGGCAAACTGAGTTCACAACCCTGAAAGGTTTCTCATGTAAAAGTCAAGATACTGGTTAAGAAAAAGCAGGACTCTAATTCAGAATTTGGGTGTATGAACAAGTTCTAGTGAAGCTGGAGACTACAAACCCCTAAATTTTTCTGAGGTTCCTTTTCAGGTAGAAGTCCTTCCTTGCCAACTGAGGTCAGTATTTCTTCACCTAAAGACTCTATCATAGCTTCCCCTGAGGTGTTTGCTGAACCTCGTGAAGACCCACACCACCACTTCTTGCTTCTAGACTTGAAAGTCGACTCAAGTCTCAGGCTCCAGAGTGTGAGTTGCAAAACGTGAACCATGAGAAGATGTGAGTGAGCCACACCAAACTATTGCAGGATTTTGTCAGTTTATATAGACAGAAAACTGAGGAACATGTACAGAAATAAATTCCAAGAGTATTGGTTTGGGATGGAAGGCAGTAAGGTTGGACAAGAATGAAATCATTAACATGGAGGTTCTAAGCCAAGATCCTGGATTCAGGGGACCCTCTTGAGTGACTTTAAAAGTTTTCTTGGTTAATTACCTGAAAACTGATAGCTGAAACACTAAACAAAAATATAATGCCAGAACTCTGTCAGTATTTTGTAAAAGATAGTACCCCAATGCCCAGGGAAATTAAAATACTAGAGTAGATTTATCACATAAGAATTGCTCACCAACCCAAAGAGGGTCCAGAAGACCCTTCACCAAGACAGTGAGGAATACAATTGTAAAGGTAGCAGTAGCATCCTGAAAGAGCTCTTCATTGTCTCTTCTGTGGACCAGTATGACAGTAAGCACTGTTCTGAACTCAGCTCCCTAGACAAATGCGGACAATGGAGTCCAGGTGGGAAAGGATAAACTAAGTGTGGTTACTGCAATAGGTAGTAAGTTGAAGTAGTAATCAGACTGTTTCACCCACAGAGATCTTTGTCACTGGCTAATTTATCATATATCTTTAGAACTGACATAAGTGAAAAAGCTTTTAATGTGGACAACAGAAGTTTCATATTAATCACCCATTACAAGAATAAAAAGGAGCCTAATTCCTTACCCAGATTCTCATGTTTTTAATATTTGTCAGATTTACATGTTCTCTCTCTCTTTCCCTCCCTCCCTCCCTCTATCTCTTTATATATATTTTTCATGTTGTGAGCCCTCCCACCAATGCCGTTGTAGGACCCCAACATTACAGCACTGCTCCTGGAATGCTGGGAAGACCTGCACATGGCTTCCACAAGCAGCACAAAAGTGAATTGCAAACTTTTTAGTGCTGAGCTAACCCAATATATTAATACGAGACATGTAGGGGAAGCCGGGATGGCTCAGTGGATTAAGCACTCACTTTGCAGCCCTGGGGACCGAGGATCAAATCCCGGCCCTGGCCCCGACCCATGCGGACCCATATGCTGAACTGGGGAGTGCCCCCAGTTCAGTTCTCACCGGGGTGAGACCCCGGCCCAGTTCCTGCCCTGTGCAGCCTTGTGCCCACCTGTGGAATGAAACTATGTGGAAAAACCAATGATGTGCAACTATGGAGACTGCTCCTTCTCTCTATCTCTGTCTCTGTATCTCTTTCTCTCTATCTCTGTATCTCTCTCTCTCTATCAAAAGCAATAAAAATAAATCTTTAATACAAGACATGCACATTTATGTATATCCGTGTATACATACACAAACACACACATATATATGTATATGTGTGTTTATATATCTATGCACACACATATACATATATATTTAATTGTGTATACATATACATGTACATATATTTGTGTGTATATATATGTATGTATGTGTATGTATACAAGTATATGTATATGCACCATAAAACAACACTTCATAGCGGAAATGACTATTGGTATGATTTAAAACAAATCAAATCAAAAGGGATCTGTGTTACTGCCACTTCTCTCTTAAGAGGTTATATTAGGACAAAGAAAGGGTCTCACACCTGTGCTTCAAATCAAGAATAGTGTTAGGTGTGCAGGAGGAATAGGGATTTGTGAGAACTGAATTTCTCTGTATAAAAAAAGGAGCACAGAATGGAGATTCCTCAGAAAATTGAGAACGAAGTCACCATATGACCCAGCAATCCTCCTTCTGGGTATCTATCCCCACAAATTGAAAAATCTTAGTCAGTAACAACATATGTACCCCAACGTTCACTGCAGCATTATTCACAGTGGCCAAGACACAGAAACAACCAAAGTGCCCCTTGATAGATGGCTGGATAAAAAAGCTGTGGTACATATGATACCGGAATATTCCTCAGCTACAAGCAAAGATGAAATTCTGCCATTTGCTAAAACATGGATGGAACTTGAGATTATCGTGCTAAGTGAAATAAGCCAGACAGAAAAGCTAAAAACTGTATGACCTCACTCATGTGGAATATAAAACTGAAAGCAACAAAGAAACAAAACCTCACTGACACAGTCAACAGTTTAGTGGTTACCAGAGGGTAAGTGGCGAAGGGGAGAGCTAAATATACAATGATGGAAAGAAAGCTGACTCTAGATGGTCAACACATTGACGAAGTACTATAGAATTCTACACCTGAAACCTATGTAATTTTTACTGACCAATTTCACCCCCAATAAATTGAACAGTAAAAAACACACACACAAAAGAACAACAGGAAAATGCCTTATATCCTTGGGGGAGTAGGGAGGGACAGTGGGAGACAGGAGGTGACACTGGCAGGTCAGGGACTGCATGGCCATAAGGGGAAAAGCTGAAAGGCCGTAAGGCCATGGCAGTGCAAAGAAATGACTAACAGGGGATTCGATATACATTTCTAGTAATGATTAAGTTCACAGGGGCATGAGTGAACTTTTCAGAATGCTGAGATGCTAGCAATTTGGAGAACTGAGCTACATATTTCTGAAAAGTACTTTATTATGCTTACTCCTAAGAATAGCATTAGAATTGGGCAACACAAGTGCTGTATTATTTGACTACTGTTAAGCTACATTAATTATTAGGAATGTAACAATATAAGAGTAAAGATGAGGAGGTACAGGTATAGATTCATTATTCAATATCATTTTTACTTATACCTCTCAAGACACTTCTATATATTACAGTAAAATCAGGTTTATAAAAAAAATACTGTGGAATCACAGTAGCTATGTAAAATAAATTTCTAAAGTGAACAATTAGCCCTTGAAATTTGACTTAGCAAATGTTTTAGTATATTTTACAATGAATGAACATCTAGCACAGTTATGCTCCCCTTTCCTCTTTAATAGTAAAAATTTGATTATACAAAATTTTAATTCATTGTGTTTTTAAAAATTTATCAATGTTACTTAAATCTTTAGGAGTTTCTTGCATTTTGCAACATCACCGTTTCTGTTAAAAGGCATTATATGTTAACTTAAGAATTTTACTGTAGCTTTTTGCAGCTTAAAAGCTCTTTAGAAGAGAGTGGGACCTACAAATTTGTTAACTTTATAAACAGAAATTTAAAAGATTTCATTGTGATTATATTTTAATCTAAACATTCCATTTTCAGCTATGAAAACACAAAGCACAACTCTAATTCCATAAAACCTATGACAATATTTTTTCCTATACATTAAATTGACTTAGTAATATTTTCTTAGGAGGTGTTATCTTCCTTTTTGTTGGTATATCCAAACTTTTGATGATAATTTTAAAAATTCCAAGTGAATTTTACAATGTCCTATATCTTCATTAGTAAATAGGCAGATGAAACACAGAACAATGTTAGAGTCCATTTTTCTAGAAGAGTCCTGAATTTACATAATTTGCATCTTTTTAATAAAGAAAAGTCATCAAAGGTGATTTAAGTTGTATATCTTTGTGAGACTACTTATATAAATAAAGCCACACAGCAGAAAATGCTCCTTTGACAGGACATGTTCATCGGCTTACAAATTATGACTACTTATAAGCAGAGACAGGGTTACTTGTTATCACTCAGCAAATATTCATCCATATTATCCGTTAAATTTTTCTGCTGTATTCATATAAAACTTGACTTTTTATTTAAAATATTTAAGAATTTTTTCATATTGAACTTTGAAATTTTAGTTGAAATCATACTTTTAGTCTCCTATCTAATTGCATGTAGTTCTGGTACATGACCCCACATAAGCTCCATGGTCTTTTATTGCCTTAGCCATTTGCACTGTATCAGCTTTAAAACCTGTTTAACTGTGAAGCTCAAAACACCAAATGCCATTCTGCTATTTCCCTGTTACAAAATGAAGCATGCAAAACACAAGACAAACTTTCAAAAATATCTCTTCTTCTAACATGAAAACACACATGCAAGTAAATGCACAAACACACATCCAAATTATCATCTTCTATAACATCAAATAATTAATTGTTTATTTAAATGGTCTTTTCTTAAACTAACTCTATCAGATGCAGGCATGCTGATGTAGGCAGGTAACAAAAACTCAGAAGAACCATTCTTTGTTCTCTCAGAAACTCTGACAATGGGACAGCCCATAACACAAAGTTAATGTCCCTAAAATATGTTCCATGCAATTGGTGTTAATAAGTGTTAAGTGGTCAGATGATTTCAGAAACTCAGAATCCAAGTTGTTTTTATTTATTTATTTTTTTTTTTATTGCAGGAATGTTCAAAGCCTTTAATAGGCTTGTGTGGAATTGTGATTCCTCAGAAGTGCTTTGAAGATACAATATTTTTCAGTTTTGTTTTACTTTAACCCAAAGCATTTTGACAGTCTGAGCAAAATCCATTTTGGGAAAGGATGAATTGAATAAACTTTCTAAACTTATGAAAATAATGAAATAATGTGTGTAAGTGCTTGCCACTGTGGCTGGTACATAGTGAGTATTCCAGAAATGGTTTTATGACCAGAACTCTAGATAATATTATGAAAATATGTACCATTTCACATTCATACCAAGGGATGCAAATGCTCCACATTCTCATTAATACATGTAATTTTCCTTTTTTTAATTTTATTATAGCCATCCTAGTGGGTATAAAGTGGTATCTCATTGTGGCTTTAATTTACATTTCCATAAGGACTAATAAAGTTGAACATCTTCTCAGGTAATTTGTATGTCCTCTTTAGAAAAATGTCTATTCAAATTGTTTGCAATTGGAATCACTGCAGCATTGTTTACAATAACCAAGACATGGAGATAAGCTAAATGTCCTTCAACAGATGACTGCGTGAAGACAAAGTGGTATGTATACACAATGGAATACTATCTAGTCATAAAAATGATGAAATATTACTATTTGTGACAACATGAATGGATCTTGAGAGTATTATGTTAAATGAAGTAAATCAGATGGAAAAAGGTAAGAACCATATGATTTTGCTCACATGTTGGATATAAAACAAAGAACAACAAATTAACAAATAAAACTAACATACAAACAAACCAAAAACAAACTTATGGATACAGACAACAGAATATTGATTGCAAGAAAAGAAATGGGATAGGGAGAAAATGAAGAGGGTAAAGGTGGTCAAATAGAAGGAGGAAGAACAAGACTAAGATTCAGATAGTGAGCACACAATAGAATATACAGGTATCATATTATAAAGTTCTATGCCTGAAATTTATGTCATGTTATTAGCCAATGTTAGCCAGGTAAGCAGAACAAAATTTAAAAAACAGAGCAAACCAAACCAAAAATAAAAAAAACATGTTCATGTTTCTCAGAACAGATTTCTACCACATAAGAATCCTTAAGGATGTTTTTTTAATCCTTGGCCTTTATATTTGACCTTTAGTTTATAAAATAAAATTTTCTCTTATAATGTATCTTAACTTCTTGTTTTCTTTGTGTGTGAAGAGAGGGTTTGGAAATGGTCACAAGAATTCACTTTTACCCCTCTTTGAATTTAAAAGATGAAAAAAAAAATCTGTGCATAGCTTGAACTCCTGAATTATTACTTAGGTTAATAATAATTGTATGTGATATTTACCAGAAAAGAAAAAATCTCATATTGATTTCTTTTATAATGGTATTGAATTTGGGGACATTCAGAAAATGTCTCTGAGGATTTTCTATGACTGGTAGGCTTCCTGCTGTTGCTGCCAACAGATTATTGACTGGCAATCACAACTCAATGTTCCTTTTCTGTCCCTTTCATGGTCCTTTCATCTACACAGGTTATCATCCTGCAGTCACGACCTGCTTTCCCTCCCGACATGATCACACATGATTTCACACCCAGTGCTGAATTCTACAGTTTGATATTGAGTTCAATATTTAACTGTATATGAATGACTAATATCCATCTGAAGTTCAAAGCACGCTATGAGGCCCTCCCCTGACCACACCCCCGGGGGTTGCAACTTGAAACATTTGTATTCCCTTAAGGAAAACTATTATGAAAATTTTTGTAAATCTCCACATTCACCATTTAAATTCAAATGATAATACAACTAATTCAGAAAAGAAAGTCTTCCTAGAATTTTATATTTTGATAAGTGCAGTCTTGCTGAAAAGAGAAAATTTCTAAGTATTAAAGTTAAAAAGTTTTATCTCTCAAGCAAAGATTCTGAGCACTGCATCTTTGGAGAAAATGGCTACTTTGGATGGAAAAGTCCTCTCAGCACTGTGCCTGTCACATCATAAGTGCTCAATAATTTGTTGCATTGAAATTTTAAAGTATACCCACTCCTAAAACTATAAAAAGCTTTTCTAATGTTTTTGTTGCCATTTTAAAATACCATACCAATTTATTTCCACTATGAAAAGAAAATGCTGCTTCTAACCCTCGCTAAAACGTTAATTAGAATGTGGGAGTAAACGGAAATATTAAAAAAGAAAAAAAAGAAAGAAAAGAGAGAGAAAAGAAGAGAAAGAGGAAGATAAGGGAAGGAAGGAAAGAAATGAAACAGTCTGCTTCCACATTTGGTTGCTGTCCTGAGATTAAGCCCAACCATACAAAACCCAAAGGAAGCAAGCACCATTTAACATTCAACTTGCAATTCATTTTGTGACTCTATCATTATGCCAGCTCATTTGTCTGCAGTTTAAAATGTGTTATAAAGTCAAAACTTACAAGTAAAATTCTTTCACTTCCTGATACTAGAGTGAGCATAGTACATCTGCCTGTTTTGAATCATTTCTAAGCAATTCTCAAAGGTTAGTTTCACTTTGTCTGAAAGATGGTGTTTTGAACCATCGAAAACTGTCTAATCAAAATTTTACCAGATCACAATTTCTTTAAGTTTCCTATTGGCAGATGTTACTACTTAAATGTTTTAACATTAATCACATGAGCCATTAACTTTAGTTCTAAAACGTCTCTTAAATCTGTTCCTTTTATTCACGCTTGAGGCACTCTCTTTCTGTTCTGAACACCTCCCACCAAGCCTAACACTTGGTCCTGGGTTGACATCAGCTCCAGTCTTGCCTGATTTAATTATTTATTTAGGCTGTCAGGATTATTTTCCCAAGAAATAGAATGAATCATGGGTTTATTTTTTTCCAGAGACTTCAGTGGTTTTCATTTGCTTACATAATAAAGTCTGAACTGCTTAGAGATCTTTCTTATTGTTTGAGAGGAGGAGGAAGAAGGAGAGAATCAGAGAGAGAGAGAGAAGGGGGGGAGGATCCAGAGCAGTCTCCATAGTTGTACATCATTAGTTGTGACATAGTTTCATTCCACACATATGAATGTGGGGCCATGCAGGGCAGAAACCAAACCAGGGTCCTCCCACCAGGGAGGCAAGAACCTTTGCTGCCCTGCCATCCCGGCAGTTACCAGTTGTACCACAGCTGAGCATATCAGGTTGCACAAGCCAGGGCCAGGAATCAAACCCCAGACTTTTCAATTGCAAGGCAAGCCCTCAACCGCTGAGCTACACTGGCATTTCTCAAGATCTTTTATCATCTAGCTCCCAAATACCTTCCCAGCCTTAACGTCTTCATTCTTCCACATATATCAGATTCTTGTACCAATGAGTTCCACAAATATTTTTACATTGTTTTGTCTTTTTTTGTGCTAATTCCTCATCCCAAATGTCTTTACTATGCTATTATAGTTTGAAAACCTTATCTCAGTTCAAATATTACCCCCTTACAAAGCCTTGGGTTCATTCCTAGGTACAGGTAATTGCTCTTTTCTCTACCCCCTATAGCACCTGCAGTAAATTAATATATTAGAGATGAAAAAAGTTTAACTATTCAGTCAAACTCTATTTAGGGTTCATCTTGGTATTAGAGAGATGATATAGTTTCCAATGAAAAAAAAAATTGAACAATTTAGGGTAAATAAAAGAAGTATTTGTGGATTCCTATAAATAAAGGCCTAGTAGTTAAGCTGGTTGAATGCAGCGCCCAACTAAGGTTCGCAGGGATCTGTCCATTATATAGAATCCAGCAGAAGCAAAGACGAAATGTTGTGAGGCTTGCTTTGTCTTGCACAAGATGGACAGCAATTTGAACATGTCATCTAAAATGTCATATACTATGCTTGAGTGTGATATTATGTTACATAATTACATGGTTACAATTTTGTAATAACAGATTTGATATAGTTTACCAGCTCATGAAAAGGGGTGTTACTTCTGCCAGGCTCTGTATATCTTGGCTCTGATTACCTCCATGTTGGTTTCAGTCTTCAGCAGACCCTTCCCTCATGCATGATAGAAAAGTAGTTCTCAAAAGCCCCAGAGCTACATGGTATTTTAGCTCTTAATCTTGTAAGAAGAGAAATCCTCTTTCACAGCAGTTATATCAACACCACCATAGGATACTGATCATCCCTGTCTGGGTCATGTGTCACTCTAGGTTCTAGTACTGCTCTGGGAAGTTTGGGTTTTCTGATTGACCACCATAGGTCATATGCTTATTCCTATGGTATAGAAGATAGAGCTGTTGATAAACAAGCATACCAGAATCCTGTAGAGTAACATGAGAAAGAGTCTCAAGAGGAAAGTGATTTTTATTCAATACATCCTCTTTTGGGTACTTCATTTTTGCCCTCTGTTAAAGATAACTGTTCACATGTACTTCAATTCTAAGCTTCCTGGGGGCAAATATCCATATACATTCAATAAACATTAGATGAATTCAATAAATGTTCGTTGAGTGAAGGATGTATCAGGCAGATGACAACTGACATTACACCCAGAGTTACCATTTTAATGGACCAAGGTTCTTTCTGACCTTTTCAAAGCCTGATCGGTAAGACAACATTTTCCAGTGATTAAGAGAGATTGGAGTTCATATGTAATGGGGGCAGGGTTAATATTTAAGACACAATCAATTTATTTATAATATCAGACCCCAAATGCTTTTAATCTATGATTTGGCAAATAAATGGCAAAAGCCATTTATTAATAAATTAAAATTTTATGATTTAGAATAATATCATTTTAGTACAGAAAATGATATAGTTTAACATTGCTAAAAACAATAATACTTAAAACCTGGTTTTTTTGGGTTGTTTTTTTTTAATAGAGAGTAATTATTTTATCTTCAGTGCATATTTTTTTTTTTTTATTTTACTTTTGACAGATAGAGAGAGAGACAGAGACAGAGACAGCTAGAGAACCAAACTGTGGGAACTCCCCAGTTCAGCACGTGGGTCCTGCCTGGGCCGGAGCCGGGATTCGATCCTCGGTCCTCGGGGCCTCAAAGCGAGCGCTCAACCCGCTGAGCCATCCCGGCTTTCCCAAAACCTGTATTTTTAATTTCTCACAATTTGGCATCCAGTATTGTTTTATACTCTTAGGAAGTATGAGGTCTTGCCAACTAGAGTTTTAAAATCTTCAAAATGGAAAATTTTTTTCTTCTTCTTAGTAACTTTGAATTATCTAAGAGAATAATCCTGCTTCTCAAGCTTTTGCTCTAAATAGTCTAAGTGCTTTATTTAAACTAGTTATTTCCTTAGTATGACACTACAAGACAGTCGATCACACTTGGCCATGACACGGACAGTATCATAGTGTGAACACTTACTTAATTTGTATTGCTTCCTTCAATGAGCTTTTAATAAAGCAATTTCTAAGCTTGTTTTCATCAAATCTGTATTCTCACGATTGTTCAGTATAGAGGTTAAGTATTTTGGATTTGGATCTGAAATATGATATGAAATCTAACGCTGCCCCTAATTAGCTCTGGGCACCCTTGGACAAGCTACTTGGCCTCCCTAAATTTCAGTTTACTCATCTGTAAAATGGAACTAGGACTATCTGGCTAAAAGAATTGTGAAGATGAAAGGGGACACTGTAAGACTGCTTATGAAGTATATGGGACATTGTAAAGGCTCAATAAAATATAAGGGTTATTATTGTACTTCTACTAGTACATAATGCTTTAGAGAGAATACAAAGCTGGATATCACTATGAAAGGAATATTTGAGCGGTGGTATTAAAAGAATTCATTTAAAATGGAAAATGTTTGTTTTGTAAATGTTACATTTAAAAGACAGAACAATGTTCTTATTTTATCACTAATAAGATGTCTTGTTTTCAACCTTTGATGGACTGATCCCTCTACTGTTTTATTCTCACACCCTGTCCCCAGCAATGCTTCTCCTCCCTAACTGAAGCCACTGAAGCAACTGTATTGTGTAGCAAGACTCTTCCTCCACAGATGGCCGATGAGGATCACAAAACCAGTCCCAGTATGACTTTTCACCCCCCACAAGACAGAAGTATCTGAGTTTTTTAAAGATGTATTTTTATTTTTACTGTTTATGACACAAAGAGAGACAGAGCAAGACAGAAAAACAAGGGGGAGGGCCCAGAGTGGTCTCCATAGTTGTATGTCATCATTTTCTGACATAGTTTCATTCCACAGAGGTGGGTGCAGGGCCGCGCAGGGTGAGAACTAAGCTGGGGGTCTCCTGCATGGGAGGCATGCCCTCGAGACCCAGAGACTGAGCCAGGAGCCTACCACATGTGAAGCTTGCCCTGGTGGGAACCGAACTAGGGGCCTCCCACATAGGAAACACACCCCGGTTCAGCATATAGGTCTGCACAGGCTGGGTCTGGGACTGGGACTCGATCCTCAGACCCTGGGGCTGCAAGGCAAGTGTTTAACCCACTGAGCCATCCTGGCATCCCCCAGAAATATCTGATTTTATCTAAGATTATATTTAATCTTTTTGAAAAATGTAAAATTGCTGTACTCAAGTTTTATAAGTATAACGATGTCACATGAAGCAAGGCATAGCATACAAGGAGATCTTATTATACTAGGAATCCCAGGTCCTAACGAGGCCACGTGTCATGGAGTTATGACTAGAGTCATGGTATATTATAATGACAATGGCTTGCTTAACCTTACAGTTGGCATGATTCTGGATTGAATACTCTGTCTCCTGTCAAGAGCATTTCTGCTTCATATTATATATACACACAGCAGGTATTCATCCTTACACAAGGCCCACCCACTGTTATTTGCTATTTATTGTAATTTTAGAAACTCTTTGTTTTGCAAAAATTTCAAACTCACAGCAATATGGCAAGACTAGTTAAGAAAACTGTATAGTTGTTATCCAGATCCACAAATTTTGTTTTGAATGAACACATGTTAAAAATTTTAACTCATTATTAATGAAGGAAACAGGCAAATGGTTAAACTGGTTCAAAGGTTCATATATAGATCAGGAATATGGAAATGAATTTGCAAATGGATAAAAAGCAGCTTTCTTCCACAGTGGGAAGTCCACTAAAACTCCACTTGAGAGAATTTATTTACATCCCTCTAGCTAAGAATTATTTTGCTTTCCCATGATGATTTACTAATTTTTAAATGTCCTGCATATCCTTCATCATCCCCTCTTTCTCTAATTAAATATTTCTGAACCTTTGAAAATAATTTGCATGCATCATGCCCTATACTCATCAATATTTTTAGTGTACTCTGAATTTTGAAAGAAAACCCGTTCTCTCACATAACCACAGCAAGTTAACTAAATTCAAAAAAAGCTAACATGGATACAATACTTTACTCTACAGTCCATGTTTGAGCAGTTGTTCTAACGATGTACTTGATCATGTTTTTCATTTTCTAGTACCGAATTCAGTCCAGGGTCACATACTTCATATAGTTAACATGTCTTTTTAGTCTTCTTTATATATTTTTTTAATTTGAAGCTTGTCTATTTTGGAAATTTAGTCAAAGACTGTGGCACTTCCAAATTTGTGTGTGTTTGTGTTGCTTCATTTATGATAATATCCTCAGCTATTATGTCCAAAGCTGAGTTTTTAAAAATGCATTTCCACTCCAAACTAATACTGGTGGGAAAGTAGCAAGCATAAATCAGAACATCAAACTAAGTCCCACCATGCCTACAGTGTACAAATAGCTGTTGATGAGTTTGCTATGCTTACTGAACTGAATAAATATAAAAGCTTTTCGTGTGCATTTCTATTTTGAGGCCCAATACAGTACGTTAACCTCAGAATATCAAATTGAATCAGGGGTTCTGAGAAAAGCTGTCTGCAAAGCAGTTAGAATGACACTCTTTATTACACTATCTAGATTCAGGTTTCAAACACGCATAATCAGGGTTTTTCCAACCTCTTGCCCAAAGTCTAACACACAGCCACCCAATCCAGCAACCGTCTTTCCCCGAGGGCTCCTGGGCCTCTTAAAATGTGGAGTCCACGGAGGCCCTGAAAGCTGAGCCTCAAATCATGAGAAAAAACCTTTATGTGAAGAATTTTTTTCTTGCGAGACCCAAAAAGACAGCCTTCTGCAAGGCCGCTCACCACACAGTGTGTCAGCACATGTTATACAGCCTGGGCCTGAGTGGATGTGTCAGCTGCCCATTAGACCACACTAAAATAGAATTGCTGGGTGCCTGAAGCATGAAGCATGATATTAGATAAAGTGATGAAATTTCACTCGATTAAAAAGCCAGGTCAAGGACAGTTACCTCAGGAAATTCCTTTTTTCCTTGAATATCCTCTGCAACTTTGATGAATTTATCATTTTCGTGCTTATTTTTCACTATCATCTGGGGCTTTATGAACAATAACATGTGCCCCCAGCAGGCACTGACATATTGGAGTGGTCAGAATCACAGTGTATGGTGGTCTGAGAGGAAAGAAAGGGGGTGGGGAAGACAGGATTGACACTGCCTTGGGTCAAAAGCCCTTGGAAACATTGGATTGATTTGTTTAGACAGTTGTTTGATTTCTCTCTCTTTTTCTTCCTCTGGCTGTTTTTTGTTTGTTTGTTTGTTTCTTTCTTTCTTTCTTTTTCTCCCCCCTAGTAAAGAGATAGAAAAAGGAAAAAAAAAGGCATTCTTTTTAATTTAGTCCAGGTGAAGGGTAGGAGCAGAAGCATATGCTTTGGCAGAAATTTTTATTTTTGTGTATTTGATTTATAAGAGCAGGAGAGAAATGCTTCTTGTGAAGGGTTTCTTTTGTCAAAAAGGCTTACAAGCTGTAAGTATGTGACTGCATACCTGCATTGCTTCTTAAAACCTGGGTTAGAAAACTACAGCTAGCCAGAGTCAAGCCATCCGGCTGCTCTCAGAGTAGAAAGAAAAAGCATTTTGGTTCATTACTATTGTATTCCAACTTAATTTCATTTATTATAACTTCTGAGATGCAAAGTGAATATTCAGAGCACTTCAGTTTCACCCTCAGACCTTACTGATTCTCCCATTCTCTCCCCTCCCCTACCCCACCCTCCCAGTGAGAGTGAGGGTTCTTCAGTCAGCATCAGGGGGACATCCTGGGACATCCCTGAGGGAGCAGCACCAAGGCCAGCAAATTGGATCACTCAGAACTTTAATTCATTTGGTCCAGCTGCTTCTTCTTTAGACCAGAAAATCCACAGTTGAAAATGCGCTCTTCTAGAGTGCTGAGACTATTTTGGAGGTATAAACTTTCACTATCACTTGAGGGTCCTTACAAATTCAATAAATGATTGAGTAGCCTGAGTTCAATGAATTTCTCACACAATATTTTATCTTTGGTGCTCTAATTCTATTCTATGTCTGCAGGCTGTTGGGGTTTTTAGATTCCTACTTCTCCCTCAATAGGGATAACATTAGCATAGTAGAGCCGCTCCTCACTTAACGACCTACCTGTTTAATGACTGTTCAGATTTATGACCAGTTCTCCAGTCTGTGTGAGTCTCGGGAATCCTCTTTATCAGTCTTTGTTTCATTCCCCAGTCAGTTAGTATTCACTACACAAAGTGTTCACAGTCACACAAGACTACATATTTGGTTTATAAGTGTAGTGACACGTGATATCCATTGAAAAATACATACCCTATGGGGCTAGGACACACCACAAGACATCTGCCTTTAAGCTCCTCGCTTATCATTCAATTCACTTAATGACCGTGTGATTAGGCATGAAACTGGGTAGTTAAGAGAGGAGTGTCTGTATATCTCTTCTAATTTATAAGACTATAACAAAGAAGAAACAAATCATATATTTAAAGATATGTTGAGTTCTTAAGGGGAAAGATATTACCTAGATTCCAAATGGTGCGATGATTGTATTTTTATACCAACATTATTTTTTAATATTGGGGGACAAAAAATTTGTGCCACCCAGTGAGCTGCATTTGGAATGTGAACCGTAGAAACACTTAAAATTTAGATCTTCTTTTTCACCAATTCCTTGGGTATTATCTGAATGTCTATTAAACACACATCTCTTTTCACAGCACTTTCTGGGTGACAACTGATGTCTAAGGAATAAATGTGTTAAGTAACAGCCAGTCTGGCAGGTCAAGGAGTAAAAGCAGGAAGGCTTGGTGCCTCTGTGTCTTCATAACTAATAGGACAGAACTGAGAGGACAAACTATTTGTCTTCTAATTACAGAAATAAGAAGCACAATTACTCACTATGTAGAAATGTTAGACAATTGCTTTTAGTTCTGATCAACTATAAGTCTTTCCTTTCTTTTCCCCCTGAAGCCAAGCGGGCTCTGTTTTTTGTTTTTCAAAATATTGAACTGGTTTGAAAGTTCAGAAGTCACTTGTACTAAATTTCTATTATTAGCCTAGAAGTGATAACAGCTTTCTTATCCCTTGGGAAAAGAGGCAGCAGTTGTACACTGAGGAACTCTCAGTGCAGGATCTGCAAGCTTTTCACCAAAACAGAAGGAGTATACTATCTGCCCTGTCATCGAGTGATGGGTCTGTTACTCTTCCCCAGTGTGAGATGAGGGTTAAAGACATACAAACAGATAAAGGTGTGGCCATGAAGTGGGTGGCAATTTGAGCCTCCCCTTCCATAGTCTCAGTGAGCAGGAGCCTGGTCTATTGGAGTCCATGGACCGCTTAGCTCCATTTGACACATTTTCTGCCTCTTCTCCAAATGTCTGAGCACCACCAGCCAAGAACTATATTCTATCTATGGTCATCTTTCTTATAATAAGAATTATACGTTTTCTCTTCTAACAACAAAAAAATTACCTGGAAACCTCTCGTTGGCACCTCTAATGAACATAATAGATAAAAAAAAAAATACACTTATCAAAAATTATCCTCCTCTCTTCATGATAAACTCAGTAAATATTTCATTACAAGAAGGGTTTGTTTTCCCATGTGGTTTTGTGAAATCTCCTGAGTTGTATTAAGGCTGTAAATGCAGTTCAAAGTGGCTCAAAACATTGCTTGAGAAGATTGTTTGTTTGTTTGTTTGTTTTCCATTCTTTTCCAAGAGGCTCTGATTAGCCCAACACTCATTTGATGCAAGAATGGAACAGGAAATTTCCTACAGGTGACTGCCACCTTGGGAAAATTAGGTTATTTTTATATCTGCTAGGGACTCATGTGCTCCCTGAGAGGCAGGGGTTGGGAATCTCTCTCTGACATGTGCTGAACTTCTATTACAGAATATTCTCAAGCAGTGCCAGACAGGGGGTTTTGTTTGCCCAATCAAACCACTTTCATGTTTTTCTCTTCTTTTTAAAATTTATGATTTATGTTTTATTTATTTTAACATAAGCGAACTGAAAGGGGTAAAATATACTCAATATGCAGTCTTTTAATCTGAAGGGCTCATCATTTCATCTCTTAGCACTGATTTCTGCCACCTCTACCAGCGAGAAGCAAGAGACACATTTCTTTTCTCTCCCTGACGCACTCAGTGACATGACACACGAATGATGGACTATGTAATGATTTAAACAAGCCTGATCTTTCCACCTGGGGGCACACACAGCACTTCAAACCTCAGTGAGTCCTACTTATTTATTTATTTCAAATCTCTCAAGAAGAGAATGCAGTATATTTAAAATTTACCTGACTTTTAATCTTTTAAACTGCTAATTCTTTCTTTGTCCCTAGCGTCTATCCCCAGAAGCCAAAGCAGTCAGGTTGTAGTTATAGAGAAAATCCACAAATATTGAAATTCTGATTTTTTTATACTTTAATTATTGGTGTTTTGTATAAGCTCTTCTTTATCTGGGCACTGTGCAGAAGAGAAATTGCATGTCCTTCAGTCTTAAGGTTAATCCATCAGTCACATCACTTGCGCTGATGATTCTCTTTCCCAGCTACCACATGGCAGACACTTTCTGCTGAATTTTGCTAGATTCATTTCCATCTGGTTCACTGTGTTGCAGGTGATATGATGTTTCAGGAAGCTAGCTTGTAGCCAATGCTGGATTTCTTAAGAGCACTTAAGCATCTCATGAATGACATGGGAATTCTTTTGATACCACTGGCATGGTGATTCCTTTAGGATAAAGTGTATACTGCAGACATTTTATTTTTTTTAATTTGTACCTGGCTTATCCATGTAGGATTGAACATAGAAATTAGTGAGTGAACAGAAAGGAAGATGAGATAAGTCTCATAGAACTGTGTTTTAGGCTAATTATAGCCACATGGACCTATAAGAATTAAAGTACATTGAAAATGACCTCAGAAGAAATATGTCAGTCCCCAACATCCAATGGCACTAAAATATCATTTGGGACAAAGTTAAAAAGTGGTCACTTGGTCTTAAAACTCATCATAAATTGTGGAAACAAAGATGATGAAGGAATAGCAGAAATATATTTTTTGTTTAGAAAAGCCTTAACAACTTAGATGTGGTCAAAGAGAGTTCTCAGTGGACTTGTCTGAAATATGATGTTTGTTGTACCTAATGCTGATTATTATCTAAACCCAACTGTGATTGAATTTCAGATCCTAAGCAATAATGAAGAGAAAAGGGATAGGAACTGATGGGAGAAGGGCAGAGTGGTAGAGGTTAGGAAAAGTATCATCACAAAAAAATGACAATTGATCAAGACCTTGAAGGAGATGATCACATCAGCTTTAGAGAATCTTCCAGGGAGAAATAACAGCAAATCAAAGGCCATGAAGGGAATGGCAGGAGAGCTTAGAGGTTGAGCACTTGCCTTGCAATCTAAAGGTCCAGAGTTTGATACCTTGACCTAGCACATGCAACTCCATACAATGAACTGCAGTGCAACTGGTAACCGTCATGATGGCATGGCAGTACAGGTTCTTGCCTCCTGTGTGGGAGGCCCTGGGTTCAGTCTCTGCCTCACAGGACCATACATCTACCTGTGTGGAATGAAACTATTTCACATCTAATGATGCACAACCACAGAGACTGCTCTGGGCCTTCCCCCTTCTCTCTCTTTTGCTCTCTCTCTCTCTCTCTCTCTCTCTCTCTCTCTCTCTCTCTCACACACACACACACACACACACACACATACACACACACACACACCTTCTCTCAAACAATAAAATAAATCTTAAAAAAAAAAAAGAGAGAAATGACGGATGACTCAGTGAGTTGAGCACTCAGCTTGCAGCTCTGGAGTCTGAGGATCAAATCCTGGCTCCAGCTCATGCAGACCCATATGCTAAACTGGGGAGTGCCCCCAGTTCACTTCTCACTGGGGCAAGACCCCAGCCCCAGTTCCCATCCTTCGCAGCCCCGGTCCCACCTGTGGAATGAAACTATGCAGAAAACAAATGACATGTAACTATGGAGACTGCTATAGGCCTTCCTCCTTCTCTCTGTCTCTCTCTGTCAAAAATAATAATAATAAATCTTTATAAAAAAAGACCATGAAGTAGAACACACCTATTGCTATAAATGGGAAGGTAGAAGGAAATGTGGGGTCATGAAGGAGTTCTCTTCAGGATGCTTGGTGCTGACAGGTATAACCCAATAGATAGGGAGAAATTCACAGTATAGGGAGAGGTTGGGAGAGGGGGAAGTTTGGGGAGTTTGGTTCAGATAAGAGAGGGGAGCTTGAGTCTAATATACAGGTGGAGAGTTAATGATAAAGAGGAAGCCAAACAATTTACCCATTGTAGCAGGAGGAAAGGAAGACTATGTAAGCATTGCTCCAGGAACCAAGGGAGATTTGGTGTTGGGAGCTTTGAAAGTTCTCTTCTGAGTATGTGTGAGTGTGTATGTGTGTATAAAGTCATTGACTAAGAGTAAGGATGGTGAATATGTGTTGGAGACTTGAGGAACAAGAAAAAGTCATGAAATAGTCATCAGGGGGCGTGGTCCTCAAAACGTGGTCCAGACGAGCAGCAGCTGTATCAGCTAGGCATTTGTTAGAAATTCACTTCCTCAAACCTCACCCTACACTGACTGATTCATAAACTTTGGGAGTGAGACCCAGAAATCTGAGTGTTCACATGTCCTGCAGGTGAAGCTGAGGCAGTCTCAAATGAGAGAACCACTAGGTCAGAGTAACTGGAGAGTGATGGATGGTGGAAATGTTGTACAGTTGATGGGCAGAACAAAGGGCCTCCTTGAGGACAACGGTCAGGAATTTAAAATGAAATCAGTCAGCAAGCTTGGGTGCCTTTCTTCAGCAGTGTCCATCTCTGTGAGTGCCAGAGCAAGTCCATCAGATTGAATCCAGTCTGAGGTTTTTTCCAAGTGAGAACAACGAAACAAGACTGTTAAGACTATATGCAAAGGCATAAAATAATGATGGGCCATCACAAATGGGGTAAGGTGGAAAAGCGAGGGACCATGAAAAGTTATGACCAAGAACTAATAGCTCCTAGTGAGTCAAAGTTCCTTAGAGTTGAGGGTATTAATAACAGCAAGCTGGAACAAGAAAATGTGTGAAATTACCATTCTGGATGGGTTACATTTGCTGGTAATGACAAGTCTAGGGTATGAGCTTTGAAGTGAGTGGTTGAGACAGAGTAGAGAATGTGAGAATAGAAGGAAAAGAGCATCAAAAACCTGAGAGTCTAGGATATTGGAAAGATCATACGTATGGGTACTGAAGTCACCACGTATGTAGGAGAAGCAGTAGTGAGCCAGGAGCTAAAATCTTCAAAGAATTAGAGTTGTAACTTGTGGGTGGGTTGGGGGGTCTGTAGGTGACTGCAACACATTGGATTAGTGATTGATAAAGACTAATGAGCTGGCATTCAAAAATGAGAATTGGGGAAGCCGGGATGGCTCAGTGGGTTAAGCGCTCACTTTGCAGTGCCAGGGACCGAGGATCGAATCCCGGCCCCGGCCTGTGCGGAACCATATGCTGAACTGGGAGCTCCCTCAGTTCAGTTCTCTCTCTGTCTCTGTATCTATGTATCTCTCTCTCTCTCTCTCTCTCTCTCTCTCTCTCTCTCTCTCTCTCTCTCTCTCTCTCTGTCAAAAATATATAAATAAATATTTCAAAAATGAGAATTTTGTTGTTCTTGTTCTTGTTCTTTTGGTGGGAGGAAGGAAATATGAAACAAGAAGAACACCTACCCCCATCTTCAGGCCTGGCATTGCAATAGTTTTGCCAGACATGACAGTCACCATTTCAGGGCACTTGGTGAAAAGCCAGTAGTTTCCTAAGATGAGAGTCAGTTTACTTAGAGCGGGGGTGTCGAAACTTTTGGCTTCCCTGGGCTACACTGGAAGAAGAAGAATTGTCTTGGGCCACACATAAAATACACTACCACTAGCAATAGCTGATGAGCTAAATCAACAAACAAAAATATCACAAAACAATCTCATAATATTTTAAGAAAGTTTACAAATTTGTGTTGGGCCACATTCAAAGTAGTCCTGGGCCTCATGTGGCCCAGGTGCATCAGGTTGGACAAGCTAAATTTAGAGCAGGCATGTCTTTTGACTTTAGGAATTTGGAATAGGTTATAAACTAGATGTGAAAGAGGAAAAAAGGATGGTTGAGGACAAGAGCCCAGAAAGATGAGAGATAATTGAATGTCCTAGGCTTCTTGTGGGGCCTGACATACATCAGAGAACAGGACACAATGAGGTTTGCCTAGATGTCCTCGAAGTAGACATTGATGACAAGGCTGGCTGGAAGAGCTGTGGGGTAATGAGTTGTGCGAGTCTCACTGGAACATTCTGAGGCCCTCTCTGTATTCCTGCAAATTCTGTGAGACCAGAAAGGGGGAGTCTTATTCTTGGTATCTGGAAATCTAGGAGATGTGTAAAGACCAGAGAAGGGTAATTTTCTTCAGGTGGAAGTCTGAGTGGCTCTCAATAAGAATAGATTTGGAAATATCTGTTAAAAAATGGTATTGAAAATGAGTTGGGGGAAGCTGGGGTGGCTCAGTGGGTTAACCACTCACTTTGCAGCCCTGGGGACCGAGAATCGAATCCCGGCCCCAGCCCATGCAGACCCATGTGCTGAACTGGGGAGTGCCCCCAGTTCAGTTCTCACCAGAATGAGACCCCGGCCCAGTTCCTGCCCTGTGCAGCCCCACGCCCACCTGTGGATTGAAACTATGTGAAAAACCAATGATGGGCAACTATGGAGACTGCTCTGGGCCCTCCCCCTTCTCTCTCTCTCTCTCTGTATCTCTCTCTCTCTGTCTGTCAAAAACAATAAAAATAAACCTTTAAAAAAATGAGTTGAAGAGTAGATAAGATAATGACTTTAATTTCAACATCCTAAACCATGCCCAACTCGAAAGTTATGGGATGATAATAAAAGTTCCATTTATCTATTCTTGTTTTCTTAAAGCCTTGGAATTTAAAAAAGAGGGAAAAAAGAGATAGTAAAAGTATCTGAATTTGTATCTACAAGGGGGACCCCTAAAAACCTGAATTATCTTCTAGAGGGTGGACCCCTTGTATTACAGGCTTCCCCCACTAGGTGAATGTTCTAGGAACCCATCTGCCTCAGTGCACCAGCTAGCATTGTTGTGAGAAGCTGTGTTTGGCTTCAGTGAATTTTTTTTGGAAATTCTTTCAATGCATTTGCCCATCTCATAATGGGTGGTTGACAAGAAAAGCATAAGGCATGACAACCCACGTGCCCACACCACACTGAGTGTTCAACAGTTTTTACTGAAAATGGCATGACCCCTGTGCCCCACTTCCCCTATTTACCTGGTCTCACCTGAGCAACTTCTTTGTTGTTGTTGTTGTTTCCCCTAAAGAACAAAGTTCTCAAAAAGAAACATTTTGCTGATGTGGAAGACTTGAAACAAACAAAACAAAACAAAACAAAAAAGGCAAAAGCACCAAAAGGCCTCAAAATCCATGATTTCAAGAAACATTTTGAGCAGTGGATAAAGTATGTCAATAGGTATAGTGCATCAAAGAGTACTTTGAAGGTGACTAAAGTTTAAACATGTAAGAATAAATGTACAATTTTTTAATAAATAAGTTTCAGCTTTGGGGGTCCCCTTCATATTTACCACTTTGATTTTATGAGAGCCAGTGATTATACCTCAAGTGTATTTGGTGGTACAATTTCCAACAGAAAGACCCCTTCATTCCTTGTTGGTGCCCCATTAATTACTCCCAGCCTGTTCTCATCTGAGGAGACATTTGGTTCGCATACTGGTGAAGAGACACTCTTAAAAGCCATTGTGGTTTAGTGACTTGAGCACAGGCCCTGGGTGTGAGGAGGGTTTCGAGGGTGTACTAATGTATACTTTTCTGGGCTTCGCACCTGAAGTGCAGAGATGCAAACTACCAAAACAGCAGTCATTTTGGATGCCAAATCCTTTCAGAATAGCTAACTCCAATGGAAACCCCTTCAAATTTGGCAAGATTTCCAAGGTCTCTGAGTGGTGGTACACACTCAGTTTTCACATGCTGAGCCTTGGCTTTGTGTATACGCTCGAATGCAGTTAGACTTCTTGTAATGTACCTTTAGTGGCATTAATATTGTATGTAGAGTGATGGTTCCATGGGAAAATGCATTTGCCCCTAACAGCTAGGCTTAGTATGTGGCAAAGAAGGGGACTGATGCAAAAATAATACCTCCTGATGAGTCCCAATTGATTCTAAAAGAACTGGGTATTTTTAAGGAAATGGGTAACAAGAAAAATCTCTGGACAGCTGCTGGCAACTTTGAATATCTGTAGAGAGCTAAAGAGAAGAAGGGACAACAGAAAGACATTCACTTCTCCAAGGCCTGTACTAAGAAACAAAACAACATGAAATAACAAACAACCCTTTAAACTCATAAAAGGGATTTACCTTTAAAGTGAAATGCCAATCCCTTTCTCAGATACTTCCCTTTTTATTATTACTACTAACCACTATAACAGTTTCCTCTGGATATTTTTAAAATGTCATTTTAAAAATACAAATGGAATCAAACTATAAATATTATGCTGCAATTTTATTTTTAATGTAATGTGTTTTGGACATGAAGATTTATTGTAATTCTTTTCTACTGCTCAATGTTCTATATATAGTTATGACATAATTTATATAATGTATTCCTATGAACATTTAAATGACTTTTATTTGGGTCTGTGACAACAGAACAGTTAATACCTTTGTGCATTTATTTTTGTACACTAAGGCAAGTCTAACTATGGCCTAAATGCCTAGGAGTAAATTTCTTGTTCAAAAAATGCAGCACATTCTTTTTTAGCTTGATAAATAATGCATTCTATTTGAGTATCAAAGTGTTCTTGTAAATCAATAACTAAAAGATGAACAAAAAATATAAAACTATAAAGCAAAAGGTATATGATAGAAAAAGAAATACAATTAGGTAATAAGCAAATGAAAACTCAATCTCACTCATAATTAAATGAAAATTATAACAAGACCTCACTTTACCTGTAAAATGGTGGGAGTGTGGTAAACTCAGCACAGGCATACATTGTTTATGGTGGGGTAACCAATTGTCACTTGTTTTGGAAGACACCTTAGCAGGAGCTTTGCCAATGTTTTACCTCCCTAATGCCCTACCACTCGACCCTAAGCTGCATTCTGCTAACTTAATGAAAGGAAGATCTCTAGGCACTAATTATAGTTATTCCTCAGTTTGAAAAGCTGTCTGATTTACCTCATTATGAATTGATTTGCTAGGTAAGCTCTGAGAACATTTTGTTTCTGTTTATTGGGTATCTACTATGTGCTACCAGGAACATAGTGGGGAACCCAATGGTGACCTGCAGTGGCTGTGACAGACATGGCCTCTGCTCTCACAGAATTCTTATTCTAATGAAGGGAGGTAGCAAAAAAGCAAATGCACAATAATATATACTAGTACTCTGGTAGCAACAAGACAGGTAAAGTGACATTGAGTGCCTGGGGGTGATTTAGACAGGACACCAGATAGTCTTTCTGAAGAGATAACATTTAAGCTAAATGCTGAATGATGAGAAGGAGCTAGTCATGCAAAGACCTGGAATGGGCTCTCCAAGCAGAAAGCACAGCATGGGCGGAGGTCGTGGGGGAGGCAGAAGGATCAATGTTGTGGAGTGAACTGTGTCCTCCCAAAAGTAATATGTTGAAGCCCTAACCTTCAGTTTGACAGTATTTGAAGATAGGACCTTTAAAGAGGTAGTTAATGAAGTCGTAAGGTGGGGGCCCTAATCTAGTATAATTGGTGTCCTTATAAATGAGAGGAAGAGACACTAAGAATATATAGGCTCAGAGAGGTGACATGAGAACAAAGTGAGAAGGTGGCCACCTGCAAACAAAAAAGAGAGACCTTAGGAGAAACCAAACCAGCTGCCACCATGATCTTGGGTTTTTAACCTCCACAACTGCAAGAAAATTATGTCTGCTGTTTAACCCATTTTTCTGTGGTATTTTGATATGCAGCCCAAGCAGACTAAGAGAACCAGGAGGTAACAGGGAGAACATAGGGTTTGAGACGTGAGCTGGAGCCAGGATGCAAGGGTTTCAAGGGCTGAAGTTAGGAGGCTGTGTTTGGTTCTAAGTGTGATGGGAAGGCATGAGAGGGTGACATTTTAAAGCCTCACTTTGATTTCTTTGACGGAGAACAGAATGGAATGGACAAATAGGAAGCAAGGAGGATGAGGAGCTCCACACAGAGTGCAGAAGGAAGAACAGACGACGGTATGAAATAGAGTATAGAGGTGGAGATGGAAAGAAGGAAACAGGTTTGGAATATGGTTTGGGGTAAGTAAAGGAAGCCTAGGGGACCCCTCCCAATGGTGTACCAAGGCAGGCTGGTGAGAGTGATCAATCTGGATGATACAACCAATAAATGATACGGCAGCATCTATAGAGAATTTAAAGGCAATAATCACAGCAACCAAAATTTCTCCTGCTTTTTTTTTTTTAATCATGTGTTGACAATTCTAGACAATATCAGCAATAAAACATTCCTCATGGCAAATATGAGCATATTCTACGATTCCCCACCTCTACCTCCCTGGTACCCTACTGCCTGGTCACAGACACTGGGACAAGGAGCGTGAGCCCTGTGACACATACTAGTGCAATGAGGCTAAATGAGTATTTCAAGTTCTCCCCTATAAAACCAGCAGCTTTCCTTCCCTCCCTGAAGGGCAAGTGGATAAAAGCACGAGCAGTGGAAGCAATAGAATATCCTTTGCTAGCACTTCCCCATGGGATGAGACAGAAAAGATCCCTCTTCTGTGTCTGAGGCATAAACATAGGGAGAGATGGCAAGTATTCCCACATTCTCCTCCGATTTCTGCTCTTTCAATCCTTTGGACTAATGGTCAAGGCTGTAGTTAGCCAGGGACGAGGATGTCCTCGGAGGAAGAGGCTAGCAGCACGCCAGAGCAGCCCTGTTTCTCTGGGGCTATTGGCCAACCCCCAATAAGACTCTGAGTATTGTTTCCTGGCCCAAACGAGCTGGGTAGCTGAGCTTGTATGCCAGGAAGCTGTAGACGGGTCATAAAAGGACATTAAGTTATTTCAAAGGTCAAGATGAATTTGAAGCTAAATTCTTATCTCAAACTATACCCAAACACATTGGCCAAAATAGCTCACCAGAGATTATGGAATGGATCCAAAGAACACAATATTGATTCTCCAAATGTGAACTATGGATCATTTCTCTTGCCATTAAAGTCCTGGAAGAGATTAGAGTTCAAAAGTGAAATTGAAAGGGAAATCCCTTTTCCTTAATTCTAAAATACCTTCCTCTTCCATTTCCCATTCTGCTCAGAGAGTCGAAGAGTCTCACGCAACTGCTACAGGCTATGTCATCTTCTTGGCAGTGGTGTGCCCTCCTAAGACTGGAGTCATCCAACCCCAGAACTCTAATGTTCCATGTTTCCCAAAGAGTCAAAAAGTCACCCTAACTCAGAGGACTGACTAGAGCCTCAGACCCACGCAAATAGCATCCATATATGATCCCCAGTGGAAGCATTTCATAAATAGAAGCAACGTTCCCCTTACTTGAGCCAGCAGTGGATCAAAGCTGAGAGTTGGTAGAGGAAGTAGCACAGAGGGAAAAATGTAGGAAGGGAAAAAAAAATCATCCTGCCTTTAGATTTGCCAGGATGCCAGTTAGTCTATGCCAGCTGTCTGGAATATACAACATGTTCACTTAAACTCGATTGGGAAACTCTTTTCATCACGAGCTTCCACATTCTGCCATATGCCCCTCCCTGAGCCTTACATAAGGCCAAAGCTTCCTTGCCTGAGCCACCGCTGTCAGAACTTTCTCCCTCAGAATCCTGAGCAGAAGCAAAGACTTCTGTTTGCCATGTGCTTATCTCCTGTGAACTTTCAATAGCTGTGGACTGCTTTGGCTGTGTGTGGCTCTCGGAATCTGTGCCTTAGCGGCTCCCAAGAAATAATGACCCCAAAAGTGTTACCTTTTCTTAATTTTTTTCTTTATTTTTCAGGCTTTGAATAAATTTAACAGCTCAAGAGGCAAAACAAAATTTCTTGTGAACCACCCCTTTGCTAGTACATTAAGGCCATCAAGCAAATGTCCTTTGTATCTCATATGCTCAGCCACTCAAAATTCTCATATATTCAAATTTCCACAAATGTTCCTAGGCAACTTCTAAAGTGAGTGCTCTTTAGATCTATTAAGCTTCCTGCCTTTTCTGGGGCCTTGGGTCTGTTGAAGGCTCTGAGGCCCTGGAATGCTAGAGAAGTGAGGTGACCCAAAGAAGACTTTACTGATGTGGATGAGAAACCTGTATCTCTGTTCTTCACCCTTCACCTGCTCATTCATTTTGAGGTTCCAAATCAACAGTGAGTTGGTCCCTTTAAATGATAATTCCTCCTGTGGTTGCCCATCTGAGGAAGCCTGGCACATATGCAGGTGACTCTCAATTGCTGTTGCTTGTGATCACTAAGTACAGACTCCTTGGCCTTGCCACCTGCCCTGTAAGAGGCTGAGGAATTGGAACAGAGAGTGCATCTCATTTGCCATAACAAATGGAACAAGAAAGAAGTGCTTCTCCAGAGTATGTAAAAAGAGGAAAAGGAAGTTGATGGCCTAGTTTCTGCTTCGAGGCATGATGGCTTTGTCTATTTGGACTGCTATAATAAATTACCATAGACTGGGTAGTTCATAAACAGCAGACATTTATTTTTCACAGTTTACAGAACCGCCCTTAACTGCAATGTAGGCTCTTTCTAGCATGCATCTCAGAAATCTTCCAGCCTCCATCCATTACCCAGCTTCAAAGCCATGTCCACATTTTTAGGTATTTGTTATATACAGCAGCACCCCACTCTGAGTACCACTTTCTTACTCCACTGGGATTTCTATAAGAAATTACCACTGACCAGCCTATAGACAATAAATATCTATTTGTCACAGTTCTTGAGGTCTAAGATCAAGGTGCTGGCATATTCTGTTTCTGGTGAGGATCTGCTTCCTCACTGATACCTCGCCTTCCACTGTAACCTCACATGGCAGAAGGAAGGAGCTAACACTCTGCGGATCTCTTTTATAAGGGTATTGATCCTAATCAGGAGGGCTTTGCATGCACGATCTAATCACCTCCCAAAGGCTGTACCTCTTAATACAATCACCTTAGGGGTTAGGGTTTCAACACATAAATTCAGGAGGGACGCAAACCTCCAGAATATAGTACATGCCAATCCTGGCCACTACTAAATATGGTGAAATGAATGGCTGGTCACCTGACCCAATCAGCTTCATAGGCAAGGACTAGAGACTTGCTGTAAAAGGCAGGCTGTGGATACCTGGGCATGGGATTTGACAAAGAGTGCCAGTCTTCTTTCAAATTACAAGGCAGAGTAACTCCACCCACGAGTAAAATGTGGGGTATTGAACACCAGGCTCTGCCTATTTCGATAGGCTACTGCTACTATGAAAAAAAAGTAAGAGAGAGGAGGGGGGAGAGAGAGAGAAAGAGAAAAAGAGGAAGAGAGAGATTGAAAAATGGAGAGTACTGTTTAATCTTTTTTCTTTTTATGCAGATTGCCAAATTGAGAGGCATGAGTCGTATATCAGCATCCATGGTCAGGGTTCCAACAGAGAAACAGAACCAGTAGGGTGTGTGTGTGTGTGTGTGTGTGTGTGTGTGTGTGTGTGTGTGTGTGTGTGTGTGTACATATTTATTACAAGGAATTGGTGTTAAGTGGTGGTGGAGACTGGTTGGGCAAGTCTGAAATCCACAGATTAAGTCATCAGGAAGGGCAGGCTAAAAACCCTGGAATACCAGAGAACATTTTACTTCCTCAGGGAATCCCAGTTCTGCTCCTAGGGCTTGTCAACTGCCTGAATCAGGCCCACCCAGATTATCCAGGAAGATCCCATTTACTCAAAGTTGACTGATTAATGCTGTTAATCTCATCTACAAAATTTCTTTGCAACAACACCTAGATTAGTGTTTGAGCATTTGAATAATTTAGCTACTATAGTGGAGCCAAGGAGACACAGAAAATTGATCATCAACCGTGAGAAGAAATGTCTACCCTTTCCCATCAGTTGGGGGAATGTGAGAGGAAGGGCTCTCTAACAGTGACGACGACAGGAGCACAGAGAAACAAAGTAATTCAGAGTGAAGAAGGAAAAGGCACAAAGGCAGATGGAAAAATATGCAGAGGCAAACTAAAGTTTTCTCAAATTATAGAGCTAAAGAGTTTGAATATTACCCAAATAGGCAAGTCTTCGGATTTTAAAGTAGAGAGGGATATGACAAAATAGGTGTTTTTAGAAAGATTAAGTAGGTGACATATGAAAGGACTAGAAGAGGCAAAAATAGGGGACAAGATGGCCAGCTCAGAAATAAGGGAAAGGATTAAAGTCAGAAATGCGTTTCTAGTGGTAATGTTGGAGAGCAGGGTATAAATTTATCACCTATTTAGAATATTTAAGAAGTACAGTTTACAACACACAATAAGGATTGAAAATTGAGTTGAGAGACAGAGAGAAGTCCCGTTTTCTGGTGTTTGGTGGTCATTCATTTGCTAAATTCAGGAACTAGAAAAGAGATACAATTGGTGTGCCCTCTACTCACGTGTTCTGTGTGATGGATTCAGTGTGAGAAGGTGTCTATGGACATCCACGTGTTGATAATCAATTCTGGAACCCTGAGAAAATGACTGAGCTGAAAATAAAACTTTGTGATCTTTTACTATATATGTTAGAAGTAGTTTTCCAAATGGATAAGATAATTTAGAAAGTCTGTGAGCAGAAAACCCCAAAGAGAATAGGAGAAGAAATGAGAGAATAAAAGAAAAGGAGGGGAAGCCGGGATGGCTCAGTGAGCTAAGCACTCACTTTGCAGCCCCAGGAACAAAGAATTGAACCTTGGCCCCAGCCCATGCGGACCCATATGCTGAACTGGGGTGCGCTTCCCATGCAGGAAGCTCCCAGTTTTGTTCTTGCCTCTCAGTTTGGCCCTTGGCTCAAGGGGGCATGTCTTCTGTGCAGGAGGCCTCCAGTCCAGTTTCTGCCCTGCGCAGCCCCTGCCCGCCTGTGTGGAATGAAACCATGTTGAAAACTAATGATATACAACTACAGAGACTGCTCTGGGCCCTCCCCCTTCTCTCTGTCTCTCTCTGTCCGTCTCTCTCTGTCAAAAACCAATAAAAACAAATTAAAAAAAAAAAAAAGAAAGAAAGAAAAGGAACAAGGGATACCAGGATCGCTCAACAGTTGAGTGCTTGCCTTGTAAGTGAGAGGTACAGGGTTCAAATTTGGGCCTTTGCCCATGCAATCCCATATGCTGAACTTCAGCACAACTGGAAACTGCCAGGATGGCTCGGTGGTTAAAGATTCTCACCTCCCATGTAGAAGGCCCCTGTTCGGTACTGCTCTGGGCCCTCCCCTTGCTCTCTCTCACACACATACCTCTCAAACAAAATAAAATTTTTAAAAAAAGAAAGAAAGAAAGAGGAAGAAAGGGAGGGAGGGAAGGAGAGAGGGAGGGAGGAAGGAAGGAAAGAAAAGTACTCAGGAGAGAACCCTCAGGGACACATAACATTTCATAGATTGAATAGGAGTCTAGTGAAGAACATAAAATGAGATGAAGAGGAAGTGCACGCTCTTTCCAACTCGTCCTGAAGTGATGATCAATTCTATTTTACCAAGGATTTTTCAAATGCACTCCAGTGCCAGACACTGTCCTGGAGACGCACTAATGAACAAATCATGATTTCAGTCCTCAAGTACTCTAGATCAGGGTTCTCGGCTTGGGCTCTATTGACTTTTTGAGTCAGATAATCCACTGTTGTAACAGGCTGTCCTGCATCTTGTAGGATATTTGGTAGCACCCCTCACCTGTTTCCAGTAATATCAGTAGAAATGCCTCCAACCCAAAGTGCCTATAGACATTGTCAAATGTCCCCTGGGGATGGAAAAAAATCACTCCCATTTGAGAACCACTGTTGGCAAATCCAATGGTAGAGATAGATACATAACTGGAATAAAATTCACAATGTTCGTTGTGATAGGTTTACTATTGGTCAAGATAGTTGCAAATAACTTAATCTACTCTTGCTATTTATGCAGAAAGGAAAGATAAATATCACCAGAAAGGAACATTAGAGAGCTTATGGGATTCATGGGAGACCGCCAGGAGCTACATAGTCAGAAACTTTGCAGCCAGAAGAAAGTGCCCAAGCACACCTCCCTCCCTCATGGTGAGACATCACCACCATCACCGCCTCCACTTCATGTTGAGTGTGCAAGGGCCTAGATGCCAGAATCCCTCCAACAGCTACCCCAGCAAAACCTGCCCACACTTCTGCCCTAAGGAGTTCCAGGCAATCTTCCCGTTTGACTCTGCTCACTTCCAAATTTTCTATAGTATATCTGATTGGCAGAACCAAGGTTACATGACTGATGGTGGGAAACCAGTGAGAATTTTGAGGCAAGGAAATGAGACTTTATTCACAATTTTAAAATATCACTTCCCTTTCTAGCTTCTAACCTTTGAAATTTTGTTCAAGTTCAAATTCATAAATAAATATCTTTATTCCTTTGCATGAGCCTTCTATTTTGAATTGACTTCTACATATCTTTACCTGAATGTCTCAACTTTTATCTCAAGTTGATTTCTCTTAATAACCACTCCATTCTGCCAGGTGTCTTGTCCAAAAAAAAACCTGGCAACAGTTTTGAATGCCCCTTCACCCTGTGTCTAATACACTGTCACATTCCATTGACTGTACTATCCTATTCCCTCATCCTCAATTTAGGTTTTGGATATTTCCCCCAATTTATGTAAGTCTAGTCGTTTGTCTCATTCAAGCACCTTCTCTTGCTGACTTCCTGAGTACAAAAAGTAGGAACTAAATTTATTGAAATTCTATGTGTCAGATGCTGTGGCAGGGACTTTGCATAACTGATCTCATTTAGAAGCAACTGGATAGTGTGAGAGGAAGAACTATAAAATTAGATAATTCTAAATAGCACAAGCACCAAAAAATAGATCAATTAGATTTTGAAAAATTAAAGTATTTTGTGCATCAAAGGACATTATCAAGAAAATGAAAAAGACAACCCATAGAATGGGAGAAAATACTTACAAACATATACCTGATAAAGGGCTAGTAATCAGAACATTAAAAGAACTCTTGTAACTCAACAGTAAAAATGCAATACCCAATATCACACAGACAAATGCATTAATTTAAAAAAATAAAAGATATATTTTACTCAATTAAGGGTACCAGAATTTTCAGATCTTTAAGAAGAGTGATGTTCTTATAATTTCCATGATAACCAACTAATTATTTAACACAATGAAAAGGGAAAGAGAAATCTGTAATATACATCAAAGTTTTTGTTAGCCAAACAAACGTTAAATGAATATTCTTTTACCACATCTGCTTAACATTAGAAATTCACCATTTTGTTTAATCTTGCCCTGAAAGTTTTAAATGGCAAAATCAATCCTGTTTTCATTTGAAATCTGAATGAGTAATTTAATGATAACAGTGACATTTGAAATATTTGTGGTTTTGTGCAACATTTTCTCTGAGAATTATAGATAAGCCAAAAACAATTGAATAATGCAAAGATGACCCTCCTTAAAAACCATAGAGGAAAATAAGACCCAGTGGGGAAGGGGTGTAAATTATTTGTTTTTGCAATGTAGCCTTATCCGTAGCAGAACTCACATAACCCAGACTTACCTTTTGGCCAATCAATTCATTAATAATAAATGTCATTGAACATCAATGAATTGGCTTCTAGGTCTCAACTCTGAGCCAGTAACAATCTTAGCTTGGTAAAGGTAATATGCAGGGTTTTTTGGTTTTTTGGTGTTGTTATTTTTTAAGTTTAGATTTATGTAAGTTCTATAATATGTTAATAGAAACAAATCGTTGTCAATAAATTTGTGTGTGTGTGTGTGTGTGTGTGTGTGTGTGTGTACAAAATATATAATCCCCTCTGTTAACCAACGTTTAACCAAAAGAATTGAAGGGTGGTATGTAATGTTCCAGTTAAAAGAATATTTCCTCAGTAAATTAAGCCTAAATTCTCTTGTACCACATGCAGGCATGTTGTTAAGGTGTGCACACAGTATTTATTAATCTCTCAAACTGTATATTCTTAGATAGCAAGCATTTATAGTAACTATGAATTCTTTATGAATTAATTAGACCATTGGCCATAATGCAAAACATTTTAAAAGAAACTTCATAAAAATACCAAGTTTATATATATATAAAAAAAAGAAAAAAATTTTTCCCAAGCCAACACGTAGAAAGGAAAAGACTTCAAAATTTCATGAGTAATGATATACATTTTAAAAATAATATTGAATTTTGAATTAAAGTCTTACTAAAGGTGGTTCTTAAAATCAATGTGCTCTGCTTCATGGCAAGAGAGAGAATTATAACACAGTTCTAAGTACACATTAGGTGCTCAATAAATTATTATTGATTGATAGAAAAACAGTGACAAAAAAAATCTCATGTTTTTCTAGACAGAAAACCCTGTATCAGGGTTTTCTCTTCATCTGAAAATCCACTTTTGTTCTGTGTAATATGGATGATCCAGAAAGTGTGACATTAAAAGGGCAAAAAGGAAATAATAAGAAGAAATCTCTAGAAAGGAGTGAAAGAGGAATTTTAGAACTGGCAAAAACAAAAAGGTCAGCTTCTCATTTCCCTAACCCTTCAGAAAAAAAATTTTTAATACGAGGAATTTCCTCTATTTTCTCCATGACATGGAGAATAAATGTGAGCAGGGCCCAAAATCTCCCTAATCTATTGGTCCTCGTTGTTCTAAGAAGTATTATAGATGGGTAAGAAAGAGATGGCTGCCTGTTTTTTGAATAATTATTGACTCCTCACCTCTCCAGACCCTCCTCTATATCCAAAACGTGAACCAAATGGGTGACAGTGGGACCATCTGGGAAACTCTCCCACTGTTTCTTTAATCTCCAATTGAGTGGCACCTCACAGTGCCCAGATAAATATTATTGCTCCATGTGTGTTCTTTGGCTATTTGTACAGAAGGTGCAAGCCTGAGAAGACTAAAGTACAGAGAAAGTAGAGGATTGTTGCTCTAGACAACACAGATGATGACAGGTGGTACTTCCATGAAAATTAAGGAATTTTTTTTTCAAGTGCACTGGTCAGGCAGGTGGATAGTACATGCACATTCATTGGATCCTATGCAAAAACACCAGTGTTTCACTCTCTTGAAGCGTTACCATTAAAAGGGAATTATCCTACTTAGGAAAGTGGGCTGTGTGTATTTAACTTGAAAACAAGGTTTGACAAGGTGACCATCTGTTTTCCCTTTCCCACTTAATTACAAAAGCAATGGTACTTGAAGCCAACCAAAATACCCAGGAAGGAATCGGGATTATGACATACTTATTTTCCCTACAAAGTGCAAATCTAACACTTGCACATTTGGCCACACTGAAGAGTAGCCGAATTAGTGCCCCCGTGACTCTTCATCCACTTCAGCCACTTGGCTTTAAGCCAATTAACCTGAAAACTGTGACATACTCAAACCACTGGTAAAACCTCCCCTTAGGAGAGACCACACCCCATGGGATGGCACCTTATTTTACCAGGCTGCATGGAATCATTTCCACCCAAGTTCAGGTCAGAGCTTCTACCAGCAGAATTTGTTTGGTGTTTGTTTTCAGGTCAAATATGCTTGAATGTCAAAGTGGAGAAATAGCTCCTTACCATGGAAAGCACATACAGAAGTAATTACTTCAGAATACTCATATGTGTCCTTGTGTAGACATGGCTTTGCAGGAGCAAAAGTCAACTCTGTGTTTTTTAACGCTCTGATATTTTCCTTAAAATATAGTGCCCTTCATTCTAGTGCTGCACTCTTCACTTTTGGAGTTACCAGCCACTCATACCCATTTAAATTAAAATTAACTAAAATTAGATAAATGTAAAGTTTAATTGCTCAGTTATACTAACCACATTTCCAGTGCTCTATAGCCCAAGGGGGCTAGTGACAACCATATTAAACAATGCAGCTAGAGAACATTTCCATCATAGTAAGTTCTACTGGACAGCACTATTAGTACATAGCAAAAAAAAAAAAAAAAAAAGTAAGGTTTTACTGGACAGAAGTGGAGAAGTAAAGATAACATGTTCTTTGAAGTTCAAACTTTGACTCAATTGCGACTTTTCCTTGGACAAATGACTTAAACTCCCTAAGACTCAGTTTTCTTCATCTGTAAAATGTGGATAATAACAGTACTGTTTCATGGCGATAATTATGAAAATCAAATAAAATTATATAGGTAAAGTATCTAGCATATTATACACGTCCTATAAATGTTATTTATTACTGTATTTCATCAAGTCTAAGTGCAAAACTTTTCACATTTTAACATATCTCAAATTCACATGTAATTTATAGTAAGTGCCAAAAGGAACTTGGCAGAGGAGTGAGTTGTGACATAGATGTCAATGCCTGCACATGTGCAAATTAGCACGTGTATAAAAGGTTAGATATTCATCTGAGTCTCACCTAAGCTGAAATATAAGCCTGTTAGCATGGCATGTATTGGAATTTTATTTTAGATTTGGATCCTAATTGTTATTTAAAACAACTTTTAAAAGCTATACAAAAATTTAGCAGGGAAACAAATAATAATTGTCTTTTCAGAACATTGTCATGCTCTATGTAGTACAATTAAAGGCAGTAGAAATGACAAAATCTCTTGGAACAAGCCCGGGTTTCCACAAACTATGAAGGTTTAATGACATCTATTCTTAAATGCCAAATGGCTATCACTCTAGTATCATCATCTCTCTATCAGAAATCCCCAGCTGACTTTTAAGAACCGTTTAATATCCATCAATATGTAATTCAATTAAGAGAGAAAGCATTATTATGATTTTAACCACAAATGAACTGTTCATCAAGCCTGGATTACTGTGATGTAGCTTGAAATGAGTCTTTTGTTTCTAAATGTGCTAAAGAGGAACAGATTATAAAAGATAGGTCATGAGGTGCAGTGAAGGAGGTCACCATAAGGATACAGATGGTGTTCAAAATAGATTCAGGAGAACACTGGTACTCTGAATGTGGAATAGCTTTGGCTCAAATCAAACTAATGAACTGAAGAGTATATACTTATCAGGAAAAAACGTCATGCAATTTTATAGGTACTTTTTTTTTCTAAAAAGCTGTAACAAAATTCCTGATGTAGCTAACAATTTAATGCTATCTGGTATCAAGGAAATGTGGAAATTTCAAGAAGATATACATGAGGAGAGAAAGAGAGAAATCTCTAAATTTCCTAAGCTTAGGAACAGAGCCTTTCTTAGTTTCTTTGTTTTTTAGTTCTACTGTTAGTGACATACACATTTTATCAAATTTGGTAATTTAGTTGTAAAACATAATTATTTTAACAGTCACTAGAAAGAAAAAAGGAAAACCTGCCAATTAATGTGGATAAAAGTATCTTATTATTTAGAATTTTTTATACTTATTAAAATAATTTCTTAAACTTATTTTTACAGTCAAATGGATAGATAATAAACTTGTTAGGGGTTATCATTTTGTGAGGTGTGTAAATATCTAATCATTATGTTGTTTTGTACACCAAAAACTAATAAAGTAAAAAAATTTCAGAAAATGAAAAAGACTTATTTTTACAAATATTTATGTCATTTATCACTTCTGTATATCCACAAAAAGAAAAAATATTAACAAAAATATCAGTGAGTAAGATACTAGAAAACTTCTTCACATAATGAATACAACAGGTCTTTTTGTACGCCAACCTCATAATGAGAATATCATACCTGATTACTCTGGGGAAATAATATCCATCATCAGACAGCATTGAAATAGTTCTGGAGTGAAGGGTGGGTGGAGCACTCCTCAGCAGAGAGAAAGACAGCAGGGGACCATCCACATGAACACTGACAGAGACCTCCGCAGTCAGGAGCTAACTCTTGCCCCATAGCCAATAAGCCTAAGAACATCCTCAGCTTCCCTTACACAAGACATTCCATGATTGCACACGTCATTTTTCTGTTGAGGTGTTTTTACAAAAATAATATTTACTGAGTTTCCCCTCCCACCCCCCTTGATTTTAAAAGGTGTTCTTGCTTAATATAAAGAACTCAGGAAAACAACAATAAACTATCAAGAAAAAATAAGTACAGTGTTCCCTCACCACTTCGCGCTTCATGTTTTGCGGCTTCAGTGCTTCGCGGGTTTTCCCAAAATATTCATCAAAAAATAAAAATGAAAAAATACAACCCTGTCGGCAGCCACATGGCGGAAAGGAGCGTTGTTTCCTGTGGATGCGCGAGAGAGAAGGATCCCTGCGTGTCAAACACAGAGATGAGCTGACTCAGAGTCCATCCCACGGGCTCTCATCAAGGCGCGGGATGGGTTTCCGGGGCGACATCGACCCATGAGAGCACGAGTGGCTTGATCCCTGTGAGCTGATTGTCTGCGCATCATCGCAGCCTCACCTAGCATCTTTTCTTGTTGTATCTCGCCAGTCTTGTCCATGATGTTGACTGTCTCGCATACTGTATTTTAGTGTTGTGTTGGCGATAACTTGTTTTGTTTAAGCGATCACTTTTTTTATTAATTAAGCCCTTATAATGCCGCCTAAGCGCTGTGCCCCTGCGAAAGCTTCCTCCAGGGCGCCCAAGAGGAAGAAGATGCTGACCATCAGCGAAAAAGTGAAACTTTTAGATATGATCAAAGAGGGCAGAAGTTATGCATCTGTGGCACGCCATTACGGGGTGCCAATCCCGGGGGCAAACCCTACTTCGCGGTTTTTCAGCTTTCGAGGAAGGTTCTGGTCCCCATTAACCGTGAAAAACGAGGGATCACTGTATTTAGGCATCTCAATATTGCTAGTGATTTAATATATTTCCTTCCAATCTTTTTCCAGTGCATTAATTAGTATAATACTGTGATTATGCAATTTTGTTTGCATTGTTTTCACTTAGTAGTTCTCAAAAATTAATGTCCTGCAAAAACAAAAATCAAAAAAGAATCCTGGGGAAGCTAGGAAGGCTCAGCAGGTTAAGTACTAGCTTTGCAGCTCTGGGGACTAAGGATCAAATTCAGGCCCCAGGCCATGCAGACCCGTATGCTGAACTGGGGTGTGCTTACCAGGTGGGAGGCTCCCAGTTTAGTTCTCACCCGCAGTTAGGCCTCTGGTCAGAGGGGGTGTATCTCCCATTCAGAGGCCCGCAGCCCAGTTCCCGTCCTGTGCAGCCCTCACCCACCTGTATGGAATGAAGCCATGCTGAAAGTTAATGACGTATACCTATGGAGACTGCTCTAGGCCCTTCCCTTTTTCTCTGTATCTGTCTATCTCTGTAAAAAAAACAATAAAAAAAATCTTTACAAAGAAAAAGAATCCAACAGGAATCACTTTTATGTTCAAAGTGATTGATTTCTGTGTCTTTCCATACTATTTTATTGAAAGATAATACATATTTTTAATAGAACTTGAGAGAGTACTTCACTATTGATTATAAAATTTTCCTTTAAGGGGCTAACATGCTATTGGCAAGTGTTTCTGCTGGTGCTTCTCAATTCTTTTAAACACAACATTAGGACTCATACTTTTTCAAATGCTCTTGCTTGGTTTCTTTGTCTAAAACATCAAGGATTATAGTGGTCCAGTCATGAATAAATTGAATTTACAGCCCTCTTCTCTTTCTCTGTATTACTGCACACAGAGGGACTTCTTCTTTCAATGTACAATTATAATATAATCTTTTTGGAAAAAAATTAATAACAGTTAAATTCAACATATGTAGCAGCAACAATACCCATAATACAATTGAGGTGATAACAACATAGTCAAACCAAGTTTGCACAAACTGAGGCAATGGCAGCAGTATTATAACTGTCACTTGAGAAATTAAATAGTGCTTTTTGTGGTAAGATGCACCTTAAGCCCTAATACCAAAGGTTGACAAGGACATCATGAAAAAAGAAAACTATAGACCAATATCTCTGATGAACACCAACGCAAAAATCCTAAACAAAATACTAGCAAATAGAATGCAACAATGCGTTAAAAAGATTATACATCATGATCAAGTAGGATTTATCCCAGGGGCACCAGGATGGCTCAACATACACAAATCAATCAATGTGATACACTACATAAACAAAATTATAGATAAAAACCATATGATTATATCAATTGATGCAAAAAAAAAAGCATTCGACAAGATACAATATCCATTTATGATCAAAACACTTAATAAAATGGGTATAGAAGGAAAGAACCTCAACATAATAAAGGCCATATATGACAAACCCTTGGCAACTGTCATACTGAATAGGGAAAAACTAAAACCTTTTCTTCTATAATCAGGAATGAGACAGGGATGTCCCCTGTCACCACTGCTATTCAACATACTGCTGCAAGTTCTAGCTCGAGCCATTAGGAAGGAAAAAGAAATTAAAGGCATCCAAACTGGAAATGAAGAAGTTAAGCTGTCACTTTTTGCAGACATGATCCTTTATATAGAAAACCCTAAAGACTCCACCAGAAAACTGTTAGAAATAAGTGAATACAGTAAAGTTGCAGGATACAAAATCAATGTACAAAAATGCACAGCTTTTTTATATACAATGAAATTTTTGAAAAAGAAATGAGAAGAACAATATTATTTGCAATCAAAACAAAATGAATAAAATACTTAGGAATGAACAAAGAACGTAAAGAACTTATACAAAAAAAAAAAACGACTATAAGACACTACTAAAAGAAATTGAAGAATATACAAAGAAATGGAAAGATATTCCACATTCATGGATTGAAAGAATCAAATAGTTAAAATAGCCATATTACCCAAAGCAATATACAGATTTAATTCAATTCCCATCAAAATCCCACAGACATTCTTTCAAGAAAT
>PVKE010008440.1:0-47723 GCA_004027555.1 Craseonycteris thonglongyai | reverse complement strand
CAGAATGTTCTATTACGGTACCTTTTAACTCACTGTATGTGCCCTAATACTGTAGCATTGGCTACATACAGAATGTCCTATAAAGGCACTGTACCTTTTAGCCCATTGGATGTGCTCTAATACAGTCAATTTAGCTACTATGCATGTGTCCTGATACAGCAGCTTTGGCTACACAGAACATTCCTGTGCTGCAACTGTACGTACCACGGTGAGCCAATCACAACAAGCAAAGAAAGGTTCAAAGGTTATAATAGACCGCCTCTCTGACTCTGGCCAATCTGAGCAGGCTTTTTACTAGAACACAGTGTAGCTTCGGGTACAGAACATGTATAATTTGCATGCATAAAAAGCCTGCTTGGATTGGCTGAGTTAGAGAGGCGGTCCGAGCAGCCTTGCAGTGATTGGTGCAGGATTGAGTTGGAAAATTCGTTTAGCGGCATATCCAGACGATTTTCAGGATCGAGTTGGAAAATTTGTTTAGCGGCATATCGAGATGTTTTTCGGGATATACTCAGCGTATAAGACGACCCCCGATTTTTGGTTGACTTTTTTTCGTTTCAAAAGTCGTCTTATACGCCGGAAAATACGGTAGATACAGAAACAAAGTTCTCTGCAGTCCTCAATAATTTTTAAGAGTGTAAAAGAGTCCTGACATCAAAAAGTATGAGAACAATTGTCAAAGTAAAAAATCTACTACGTACGGTGTTACTGGAGTAGAGCGACTACACCATGACAATCTTGGCCAGGAAAGGAAGAAGAAATGAGAAATTAAGCTGAATAAAACCTAGAGGATGACAAATGGTCTAGCAAATGGGAAGTGGAGATAGTAACGAAGGCTCTATGTTGAGCAAAGGAAAAATCAAGTGCTATGGTGGAGAAGAGAGAAACATGCTGCCGGACAAGTGCAGAAAAGAGCACATGGGAATGAGGGGAAGGAAAAAAGACAGGACAGTGGTAAAGCCCAAGGGATAATAAGTAGGGGCCAATTACATGAAGGTCTTGCAACACAAAGTAAGAAATATAGATTTTATTCTATAGGCAAAGGGAGCCATTAAAGGGGAACAATGACTAAACTTGTGTTTGAGAGATCATTTCAGATGCAGTGTGGAAAGTGAATTGGGACAGAGAGGAGAACAAAAAAATCAGAGGACAAGTTGGTCCCAGCAAGATAACTTTGGAGTTAACTGATGTTAAGAATAGACATATAAATCAGTGAAACAGATCAGAGAGCCTAGTTATAGATCCACTCATATATGGTCAATTAATTTTTGACAAAGGCACCAAGGTAATTTAGCAGGAAAAGGACAGTCTATTTAATAAATGAAGTTGGAATAACTGGGTATCCATTGAGAAAGAAAGAAACCTTAAGTGACACCATACACAAAAATTAACTTTAAATGAATCACAGACCTAAATGTAAAAGCTAAAACTATAAAACTTCCAGAAGAAAAACTAGGAGAAAATCTTTGTGACCAGGAAATATACCAATATCCTTGGAACACAGAAAACACAAACAAACAAATAAAACAAAACAAACTGGTAAATTAGACTTCATCAAATTTACAAATTGCTCTTCAAAACACATTTTTAAGAAAATAAAAGTCACCCCAATAAATTTAACGAAAGAAAGAAAATGAAAAAGGATTCCACAGACTGGGAGAAAATATTCAAAATACACTTATCAGACAAAAGACTTGTATGGCCAATGATAAAGAGAACTGACACCTCAATAATACAACAAACAATTTGATTTTTAAGTATAGGCAAAAGACTTTTATATGAATGGCCAATAAGCACATGAAAAGATACTCAAAAGCATCAGCCACCAGAGAAATACAATTTAAAACCAAATGAGATACTATCACATCCCCATAGAAAGGTTAAAGTTACAAAGATTTACAATATCAAGTCTTGATATAAATGGATGGTGAAAATAGTCTGCCTAAAGAATACTGTCATCAACAACATTCTTTGAACAAATAAAAATATCTGACTTCACAGGTCAGGTGTTTTACTTACTATATTACATTTAATCTTAAAATTTTGCTCACTTAAATACTATTATTATAATTTGATATATCTACAGATTATGAATATGAGAATAATTCACCATGCAAAATTAAAGAATAACAAAATCGCTCCTTATAACTGCTCATGCATCAGCTATATGAAAAAATCTAAATATTTGACATCTGTAAAAATATCAGTTCAATTAAACACATTCCAAAAATGGGCTTCCTTCTATTTTGATTTTTACCATGGAATTTTACTTCCATTCCACAGACAATTAAGTAAACTTGCCAAATTAGGCTAATCATAATTTAAATTTATTAACATCTTATTATAAAAATGTTTCCCTTTAAACACAGAATGGTAGATATCAAGAACAAGAAATCTTAGAAAAATTCTATTATGCTCAGAAAAGTTAGAGCTGAACATCATCTAGAGCCCTGTGATTAGAAAAAGTATTTTCTTATGAGCATGGATTCTAACTATTAAGTATTATTTCAAAAGATCCTTAACAAACTTTCATTCTTAATTTTTACTAATCATGAAAAGGAGTGATTCCTAAAATATCACATGCATGAATTGCTATTCTCTACTAAGCTAGGACATCATTCTCTTCCATTAATGGAGATAACATTTTACAACTGTGTATTGTGTCTACATTTCGTTTTTGCTTTATGATCATTTTTTTTTTTTTTTTTGGAACTCTTACATTTTTGTGACATTCCTTAAGTAAGTTTATCAAGATGTTGCATTCTTCCGTATGCAAGTGTGGAGATAAGTCAGGATGCATGTTTAGAAGAAGGTGATGGAGCGCAGCAGGGCAACCTGCGGATACAAGAGTGTTTTCAATATGTGTGGCTATATTTGTTAATATGACCTAAAGCTATTTTAAGTTAAGAACCTACAGTGACCTTTATTAGAAAAGAATGCTGATCTTAAGCAAATTATTAAACTTCAGGTTCCTTATCCAGTGATTTAACAGATTCACCAAGTTATGAGGAATGTTTTATAGAGAATCTGCAGGTTCAGAAAAAAGCAGGACTCCTCAACAGACCAGATCCTGGAAATAAGTGCTAAAGTGGAAACAGCTTGCCTGTATTAATAAAATAAGTATGACTTCAATTATTTTCCCCACATTCCTAAAACTGATTGCAACTCATTTTGTTCAACTGAAATCCCAATTAAGAGAACTGGCTTATTTACAAATGTATACTCTTCTGAGAGGGTTAAAGGGCCATTAGTCAGTCTCATATTGGTATGAATTAATATGGACTGCTTTCTTCCTAACAATTGGCTTTAAAAAAAAACCTAAACAATAAAGAGAAACAGAAGCAGACATAAAATAAAAATTTCAAGTTTAGCAGATATACCCATAAAATGCAATTACAATGAAAACAAAAAGTTAAAATCCCTAAAATTAGTTTAATTGGTTGATTCACACAGAAAATTAGCAGTCAAGGGAAAATGCATTATTTTGAGGTGTACACTATAGTTACGTAGCACTGTAAACCTATTATCTTTTTTAAATTTATTTTTAACTCAGAAAAGATTACCAAGGAATGAACCAATTAATTGCTTTAATCTTCTAAAAGTTCTATGAAAGAAAACACTGGAGAAAATTATGAACTTAGATTGGGCAAAGAATTCTTACATCAAAAGCACAATCCATAAAAGAAAAAAAGTAAAAACACATAAAAAGTAAAAACATTCCTGATTCAATAAACACCAGGAAGAAAAAAAGATAAGCTACACTTCGGGTGATAATGATGTGTCAATGTAGGTTCATCAATAGTAATAAACACACCACTCTGGTGGGGATGTTGATAGTAAGGGAGGGCTTGTGTGGGGGCAATGGGTATATGAGATCTTTCTACTTTTTGTTCAATTTGCTACAAATCTAAAGCTGGTCTAAAAAATAAAATGTACTACAAGCTACAGATGGGAGAAAATATTTGCAAATTATTTATGACAAAAAATTTGTATCTAGAATAATATAAACAATCTTTACAAGCAATCCAATGTTTAAAATGGACCCCAGGGGAAGCCGGGATGGCTCAGTGGGGTAAGCACTCACTTTGCAGCCCTGGGGACCGAGGATCGAATCCCGGTCCTGGACTGTGCGGACCCATATGCTGAACTGGGGAGTGCCCCCCTGTTCAGTTCTCACCTGGGTGAGACCCTGGCCCAGTTCCTGCCCTGTGCAGCCCTGCGCCCACCTGTGGAATGAAACTATGTGGAAAAACCGATGATGCGCAACTATGGAGACTATACTGGGCCCTCCCCCTTCTCTCTGTCTGTCTGTCTGTCTGTCTGTCTGTCTCTCTCTCTCTCTCTCTTTGTCAAACACAATAAAAATAAATCTTTAAAATAAAAAAATAATAAAAAAATAATAAAATGTTAAAAATAATAATAATAATAAAATGTTAAAATGGACCCCAAAGAGTTCAATGATATTTCACTGAAGATGATACAGGAATGGTTAATTAATTAGGCACATGAAAAGATGCTGAACACCATTAGTCACTGGGAAATGCAAATTAAAACCACAATGAGATATCACTACACATCCATCATAATATCTATAATCAAAAAATCAGACAATATCAAGCATTGGTTAGAATGTGGAGAAAATGGACCTCATGCATTTTATATGACAATGGACCTTTTATATTGTTATGTAAGACAATTTGGCAATTTCTTAAGAAGTTAAACACAAACTTACCATATGATCAGGAAACTGCACTTCTAAGAATCTACCCTCGAGAAATGAAAATATATATCCACACAAAGATCTGTATATGAATGTTCATAGCATTATTCTTAATAGCCAATACTGGAAACAATCCAACTGTCCAATAACCAAGTAACTGGATAAACAAACACAGTATATTTATACAATGGACTACTATTTATCAATTAAAAGAAATTAACTTATACATGTGCCAACATGGATTAACTTCAAAAGCACTAAGCTAAATGAAAGAAGCCAGATTCAAAACACTACATTGTATGATTCTATTTATATGCAATGTCTAAAAAGAGCAGATTTGAAGAGACAAAAAGCTGATCATTGGTTGCACAGACCTGGAGAACGGACAATCACAAATGGGCACCAAAGAATCTTTTGGGTGATGAAAATGTTCTATAGAATAGAAATGGGTGCACAATTGCTGAAAAATCACTGAATTCACTTACAATGGGTGCCTTTTATGATATGTAAATAATATCTTAATAAAGCTGTTAAAATGTGTCCTGAGAAATTCAAACTGCCCATCCACCTTCCATTCCCAACCAATAAAATCCTTCAAAATGTCTAGTTTAAAACAAATAATTATAAAGAATTATTGTATACCTACTATTTAAGATTTCAACTTATAAAAATATGAGATCACTGTTTCACTGAGTAACTACACACACTCAAAAATACACATACCACAGATGAAGATCACAAATCAAATTACTGTGCCCAGCTGAGTATTTGAAATGGAAAATGGAAATACAGCCAAGTTTAAGTTTTATTTGCCTGACACTGACTTTTTAATGATATAAATTATTTGCCTCAGAAAAATGAGGTCTCATACAGTCCAACAATTTAAGTCATCTAATGCTATACCAACATTAGACACCTACATTTATGTATAGTATTAGTTATATTACCGGTAGTTATCTGATTACTGCCTCACTTATTTATTTATTTATTTATTTATTGAAGGAAGATGCGCACTGCACCTAGCAATATCTTTTAACATTTTATTTTGTAAATATATGATAAAATAGTTTTGCATATTTCTATCAACCATCCCACAAATTTGTGCTTTTATAGTTCTGAAACAACCTCTTTAATTGGCAAAGTAGATATTTGAGAAGTTACTTGGCTGCTGAGATAAAAACATACATGAATGTTGTATGTAAGCATAAATGCGTATCATGATATAACTATATATACATATAAAACAATAGCATTGTTCTTAGAACTCAGTGAAATGAGTGCTGATATATTCCATTAGTCATCTTTAAAAGACTATTCTAATAACACTATTATAACTCAAAGTAACTTTCATGAACTAAAGAAAAGCTAAATATATACTCTATATTCATATTTTTTTTAATTCTTCAAAGCCGTAAGAATATATCTATGTTATTAGTGTGGAAAATAATTTGTTGAACACTTACTATGTGCTAGGCACAAGTCTAATAATCCTCCCAATAACCATAGGAAGTAGGTACCTATTTAAATTTAGTTGAAATCTACAAATTGCTTTTTTGTAGGTCAAAATATGTATTGCCCACATTTTCATAGCAAAACTAAGCCCCAGACACACAGTACATTGCAGAGTTACTATCTAAGGTAATCTCTCACCATGACAGATTTTTTCCCAACATGTTCAAAATAGAAAAGAAATACCTTCCTAGCAGGTTATGAATGAAATTAAGTCAGATAGAAAAAACTACTACTTTCTATAGAGCCTCTGGTTGGCTACAAGTCCAACAGACACTAATTCTATGCCTAGTTTCCAAAGAAGTCAATGTAATATAATCCTATATAGTTAGAAAAGCAGGTTCTACAGCAAGAAAAAAATGCAATACTGTATGAAATTGGTAATATTTACCAACTCATGGGAGCCCTCAACAGAGGAGACAGCTAAAAGGAACAACCTGGTTAAGTTGGACAAACAATGGATTTGAAAGGAGAAGATGGCTCGAGGGCAAAAAAGTTGTGGACTCAGCTATTCACAAGTACTCTCTGCTTACCTACTTGACACCTAAGAGTCTCAACTGTAAGAGTCTCTGAAACAGTTAACAGTGAGTGTGACATATGCAAAGTATTATTTGTGTATCTGAAATGCTGCCACATAATGGGAAAGGCTGATCTGAATTTACTCTGAGGTGTTTTGGAGTGGAAACCAAAGGAAGTTAGAGGCAGACATCATCATCATGGAGCTGTCCAGCAATGAAACAGGCAGCTGTATAAAGCTCTTAGTTAACTGTCCAAACGTGCCCAAGAGACTGGCTACATTAATTAAGGATGTCACAGAGTATAGTCTAGCATTGCATTCTTAAGTTTATTCCCAAATCTAAGCTCACAATTAACTGATTTCAAACCATTTCCAAAAAATAAAATTCATACCCAAATGATAAATACTTATTATTCAAAATTACAAGATCTAAACAGATTCTATTAATGTTACTACTAGGAATAAAGAAAATTTCAAAAGGGTAGTACCAAGGTATTTAAAAACAGTTGCACCATTGAAACAAAGGTGAAGGGAATATTCATTTGTGATAAGCCTTCATGCTTGGGTGTTTGCAGTGAGAAAAAGAGGGATAAATTCCATGATAATTTAGTTGAAACACAAAACTTCAGTCCCACTTGAATTTAGAAAACATCATAAGGGTTAACTTGTCACAATTATACTTCCTTTCCCATGCCAATCTCACCCACTTCCTCAAGTATGCACACATTTATCACACAGTCTGCTAAAACTCTTAAGAATGTTCATCTGTGGCAATTTGATGTTTTGATAACTGGCTAATAGGCCCCTGCAGAGCAATTTTAATTTTTACTTGGGGGTAAGTTGGGAGGGTGGAAGAAGTAGGGTACTACTCTTACTGATGATATAAACATTAGTCTTATTTCATTCACTCCTTTATCTTATTCTACCAAGACTCCCAGGTAAAATATTCCTGAGTATTCTATGATAGAAGATTTCAACCACCAGGTGGCATAACTTCAGAAAATAAACCAAGAATAAGCAATACATTAATTCTAGTAAAGAAAAAGGAGGGGAAGCTGGGATGGCTCAGCGGGTTAAGCACTCACTTGGTAGCCCCGGGGACTGAGGATTGAATCCCGGCCCCGGCCCATGCAGACCCATATGCTGAACTGGGGTGTGCCCCCAGTTCAGTTCTTGCCGGGGGCCTATGTGGAAGGGTCCCTGCCCTGTGCAGCCCTGTGCCCACCTGTGGAGTGAAACTATATGGAAAACTAATGCTGTCAACTACGGAGACTGCTCTGGGCCCTTCCCCTTCTCTCCATCTCTCTCTGTCAAAAAAAAAAAAGAAAGAAAGAAAAGGGAGTAAACTTTCTAATAACACACTTCAGCAGATCTATAATCAACAAGGGGGAAAATCCATATTTTAATGCCTCTTGGGTTTTCTTTAGAAAGATTTTGCTATCGTGCGATTACAGCAGAAATTTACACTACAGAGAAGCCGGGATGGCTCAGCGGGTTAAGCACTCATTTTGCAGCCCCGGGAACCAAGGATCGAATCCCAGCCCTGGCCCACGCAGACCGTATGCTGAACTGGGAAGTGCCCCCAGTTCGGTTCTCACCAGGGTGAGACCCCAGCCCAGTTCCTGCCCTGTGCAGCCCCATGCCCACCTGTGGAATGAAACTATGCGGAAAAACCAATGATGTGCAACTGTGGAGACTGTTCTGGGCTCTTCCCCTTCTCTCTGTCTCTGTATCTCTCTCTCTGTCAAAAACAATACAAATAAATCTTAAAAAAAAAAAAGAAAAAAGAAATTTACACTACAGTTGCAATTTTTAATGACATTTTAAAAACAGCAGAAATAAGGCCAGTAAAGTTTCTTGTTCAGAGTCTGAAAAAACTGTTCAAGAAAAACCTGTAAACTAATACTTAAAGCTTTCGAAGAAACATTTTCTAAGCCTACATTTCAGAAAGCACTAGAATTAGTTAAATTAGTATTTCTCCACCTATTTCAAATTGCACCATATTCAGTAGCGATATTAGAGCAGACAGAACGAACAGCAAAGGATTAACTAGCCCACCCACTTCTACTTACTACAGCTGCAAAATGACCAAATATAGAGAAAGCCGGGACGGCTCAGTGGGTTGAGCGCTCGCTTTGAGGCCATGAGGACCGAGGATCGAATCCCGGCTCCGGCCCAGGCGGACCCACATGCTGAACTGGGGAGTTCCCACAGTTCGGTTCTCTAGCTGTCTCTGTCTCTCTCTCTATCTGTCAAAAGTAAAATAGAAATAAATATGCACTGAAGATAAAACAATTACTCTCTATAAAATATATAAAAAAAAAAAGATATAAAAAAAATGACCAAATATAAAAAGATGCTATTAAGTGACTAGCGTTCTCAAAGTACAGACCACGCTCCACTGCTAAGAGAAACCCTTGGGCTGCATGGGTAGGAGGACTGACTGTAGGACTCTTAACTTCCAACACATAGTTTCTTAAGGAATGGGTCAAGTTGTAACTTTCCATAAACAAAACATTTATCAACATGTATAGCACTAGGTGCTGCACATGAATTTCAGCGGGATAAAAATTAGTCCATATACCTCAAAGAATGCATAGGCTAATGAAATGTTCTTGTAAATGCACATATAATAATGCTTAGCACATGTTTGTTGAATGTTGAATTTAGAATTATCATAGATCTGAAAATTGGCTCAGACCTCAGCATTACTTTAAAAAAGAATAAAATACAGACTCGTTTTAAATCAACTAAACAAATGCAGAAGCCTATATGTATAGGAAACGGTGTCACAACAGAATTCCTTTGCCAACGCAAACTTCCTTCATACATTTAAAAATTTAAATGAAGACTTCCAGAACTCGTATGTACCGACAACTTAAAAAGCACCTGTTGTGAAACCACAGGCATGTTAATCTTTAAACCGAATAAAAGGGGATGTGAATGTCTGTCCTTGAAAAGTGTACTGATGGGGATCTTAACGGGATTTACACATCATAAGACGGACTGGTGGCAACTTTCACTGCAGCTGAGATGCGACCTAACAGGCTCCCATCTTCTACATGCAAATTCTAAATTCCTAGATTATCAATAACAATAGTCATCATACAATGTGTTGAGCGTTCGCCGTGCCAAGAGATTCTTTTCTTACAGTCGATACGACAGGTTTACACATCCATTTTATAGGCGATACAGCCGGGGCTCGGGGAGAGGACGAGCCCGCCCAAAGTCCCAAGACTCAAGAGTGGCGGGCAGGTCGCAGAAGAGTGAAAGATCTAGGCGCAAGCCTGATCTCAACTCCCAAGCAGGTCCTCAGCAAGAACGTGAAGGAGCCGGGAGAACTCACGAGGCACCCCCAGCCACCTGGGCGAAATCCCCGGCGCGGAGGCAACTGCCACCCCGAGGACTGGGGGCCGGGCCTTCCAAATCCCATCCAAGGACGGCAGGAAGTCCCGACTGGACGCGGCACGGCTGGGCGCACGAGCGCAGGGGACCGCAGGAGAGAGAGGTGGGTGGCCCGAGGCCTCCCCGGACGCCCCGGTCAGGGAGAGTGCGCTCTTCACAACGGCCTGGACTCCCGAGACTCACCCGACTCGATGCCACACTGGGATGGCTGAAGCGGTATTCGCCAGCGAAGACTCCTCCACGAAGGCCGACTGCCTGGACGCCGGAGTCCGCCAGCTCCAAGTGGAGAAAGTTCCCACGCCCTCCACAGCTGACCTCGCCCGCCAGGCTCCCCACCCCGCCCCCCCGGCTTGGGGCCCTAAAGGCGCATGCGCCGCCTGACCTGGACGGGTCCATTTTCAGGCTCCTTCAAGGGGTGCACCGAATTCACAGAGGTATGACAGAACCTAGACAGCAAGCCGAACCAACAAGCCAGATGTCGTGCCTAAGACTAACTGCATTTAAACAATATTCTCTGCTAAGAAGAGTGACATGGGGGTCCGCAGAGTTTCATTTCTGCGTATCCCCACGCAGCCCCCTGCGCCGGGGGGCCAGTTCCAAGTTTGGGCTCCGGTGGGCGGGGCTCGAGGGCAGCGGGGACGGCAATTGGCGGCTTTGAAGGCGCAGCGGGCGGGAACAGCTGCTAAGGAGTGAGACGGCTGGCGATGTGGCCCGGTAAGAGAGCGCCTGGGCGGTGTGGACTCGGGCCCGGAGGGTGGTGGGAGCCTTGAGGACGCCACATCGCAGGCCTCTAGGGTGACTTTTTCGCTCCTGCCACACGTCCCAAGGTGTGGGATTGGCGCTTGGTCTTGGCTGGAGGAAGCGGGGCAAGAAGATAAGGCTGGGGAGAAAGTGGGCACTGATGCCTGGTCGTTATGTCACATCCGCCCTTTGTAGGGCAGGGTCTTACGTAGGGTGTGCGTCAGTGCCGGAGCCTCCCCGAACTGTCACGTAGTGGGCCACACAGCTTTGGGTTGCTGTTTTCTCCAGTTTTCTGTTAACTTTAGCTTCCGTCCTTTTTTCGTGCAGTCTCTCGCATTGCTCCTTATATTCCTTGTTGCAATGTAGATCTACAGGAAAGTTACTTAAAAGGGCTTTTATTTTGTCATGTGTTCATTCAACAAATATACCTTGAGCACTATTTGCCAGGCACTAAGCTGCTAAATGCTAGGAAATAAGAACTTAGATAATCACGGGGAATCAGAAGAGTGCACTCAAAGGTTTTCCAGTTCATTGGTGAGACTGAGTGTGCTCATTTTACAAGAATTTCTTAGAATGGCATTCTGCAAACTATCCAAATTAACATCATCCGAGGCACTCTAAAAATGCACTGCTCGATGATCCTCCACCAGCCAGTTTACGTTCCAATGCCCAGGAATATGCATTTTAACAAGCCCACCCCACCTCCTGTGTTTCTGAAGGGAGAAGTTGGTTCAACATTTCACTGACTGTTGAACCCCATTCTTACCAGGTTGTTTGATCTACTCAGCTACACTGCTTAGGCAAAGTACCTAATACTTCATTCCACAAGTACTTGTCATTTAGGGACATGCTATGAATAAAAGAAATACAGTTCCTATCCTAGTTAAGCTCAATAAAATATTGTAAAGCAATAAAATAAGGCAATTTCAGGTAGTTCTATGAAGACAATAAGCAGTAAAAAGTGTGGAAATAACTTTAGACGGGGTGGTCACAATAAGTCTCTTGGAGAAGTCATCTAAACGGAGACCTGCATTACAAGAGTTGCTCATGTGAGTAAGAAGAATCTCCTAGAGGGGATGCTGGGATGACTTAGCAGATTGAGCACTCATCTTGCATCCCCAGGGTCTGGAGATCAAGTCCCGGCCCTGGCCTGTGCGGACCCATGTGCTGAATTGGGGTGTACTCCCAGTTCAGTTCTCACTGGGGTGAGCTCCATGCAGGAGGCTCCGGACCAGGTTCCTGCCCTGTGTAGCCCCACACCCACCTGTGGAATGAAACTATGTAGAAAACCAATTATGTACAACTATGAAGACTGCTCTGGGCCCTCCCCGCTCCCTCTGTTTCTCTCTGTCTCTCTCTGTCAAAAACAATAAAAATAAATCTTTAAAAATGAATCTTCTAGACAAGCAGCTGCAGGTACAATGGCCCTTCATTGGAGGCATCAGTTTGGATTAGAGGAACTAAAAGGGCAATGTTGCTGGAGCTCAGAAAGCCAAGGAGGTAGTGGTAGATGATGGGGAGGGAGGAAAGAACCAAGTAATGAAGGGTCTTGTAGACCATAGAGAGGATTTTAGTGTTGACATTAAGGCAGGTTGGTCCTCTATCTGGACAAGGAAACAAATCAGGCTCAGTTTTCATGATCCTAATTCTGTTCTTGTGTTCTTGATTCAGTTATTTTTCTAAGCAACTCTAATAGTTGCTGTTTATTTTTGTTTTAACTATTGTTTTCAGTATCTTTTGAAAACACAGCCCACTAACCATCTTTTTGGAAGTGGTCAGTGGTAATAAATTATATACAGTATTCAACAAATACTTAAGTGGTAGAAAAAAATTACAGCTAGGATTCTTGTAGAGGGATACTCCTCTGATTGTCTTTGAATATCCTGTAATTGTGGTGACAGCAGATGAGACTGACACACTGACTACTGCCTCTAGTCTTAAACATACACTAAGGTCTATGTGCTCATTCCTAGAAGATAGGGCATTTAGGGAATTTAAAGTCTGCAGATATCCTGCTTAATCTATGTTTATAAAACCATGCTTTTTGCTTATTTATATTCTATATGTTAAAAAAGAGAGAGAGTTAGTGTCCCCAAATAATGTAGCAGAGTTGAGATCAGCTGTCACTCTTGGCCCACAGCTTCTGCCCTGAAGAAAGTAATGAAAGAGCTCAATCCCCCTTCCCTATGCCACAGCTTTAAGGGGGCCACTAAGTTATATTCTAGAAGATCATTGCCCTGTCTGTTGCTTAAGGAGCCACACCAGATTTGGGGCTCAAGACCTTTTAGACAATTGAAGAATCTCACCTTCAGGGATGAGATGGGAAAAGTGAGGTAACAGATCCCTTTTAATTGGCAGTGCATTAAAGGAGAAGGAAGCTGCACTCCTTTCTACCTCCAGCTCTTACTGTGTCTAGTGAGCTCATAAATCCAGCTATTTATTCAGTATTCCACTTGGAGTCTAACAATCTTAAAACTTAAATGTTCAGAATGGAATTCTTGAGCTTTTTCTATCTACCCCTACCTTCCCAGTCTTCCCCTTCTCCAGTAATAACAGCTCCATTCTTTCACTTAACTGGTAAAAAAGACCTTGGTAATATCCTTGATTCCTCTCTCTTACTCTGCATCTAATCTGTCAAGAAATCCTATGGGGCGAAGCCAGATGGCTCAGTGGGTTTAGCGCTCACTTTGCAGCGCCGGCGACCGAGGATCGAATCCCGGCCCCGGCCTGTGCGGACCCATGTGCTGAACTGGGGAGCTCTCCCAGTTCAGTTCTCTCTCTGTCTCTGTATCTCTCTCTTTCTCTCTGTCAAAAACAATAAAGAGAAAAAAAATTAAAAAAAAAAAAAAAGAAATCCTATGGACTCTCTTAAAAGTATATCCAGAATCAGACCTTTTCCCACCACCTCCACTTTGGTCCACCATGACCTCTTTCCTGAATTATTGCAGTAGCCACCTAGCTGGCCTTCCGCTTCCTTCCTCCAAGACTACATTCTCAGTATAGTAGCCAGCTTGATCTGGTAGAAAACCTAAGTGAGAGCATAGCCTGCCTCTTCTCAAGACCTTCCAGTAGTCAGGTTCTGCCAGAAGGCCATGGTCCTTGCATCAGCTCTCAGGGCCCTTCATGATCTCTGACCTCACTTCCTTCTCTGTGCTCCTCTCTCTGGCCTACCTGGAGGCCTTTGTCTCCCTGTTCCTTGAAGGCCCCAAGGATTTTGCACCTGCTGTTCCCTCTGCCTGGAAAGCTCTCCTACCAGCAAGCAACATGGCTTACTCTTTCGCCTCAAGGATTGGCTCAAATGTCTGCTTCTCTGTGAGGTCTGCCCTCTGCACCTCAACCACCTCTACCTCACTCCCAACCTGCTCCATTTTCCCTGCTGCTAGTTGTCTAACACTACTCCATTTTCTCTGCAGCGCTTACCACTTTTAACACATTCTGTGATTTTCCTTCTGCCTCTCTCCCAACTAGAATGCATGCTCCATACTGGCAGGGATTTTTGTCTTTTTGGTTAAAGATGTATGTATCCCCAGTGCCTAAGTGTACAGGTACTCACTAATTTGTTACATGAATCAGTAAATGAGTGAATGATTTATATATCATTGCCATCAAAATACTCTAGTCAAGAAAGGAGAGAAAGCACTAATTTTTAAAAACTAAAACATACTTAAATATGCAACTTAAGGAGAAAATAATTAAATCCTGTTGAAACACTCTGCAGATTGCCTGAGAAAACATTAAATAAAAATAAGGGTGTTTGACCTACAAATCAAAATCCCAGCTAAAAATATGATGCTGAAAAAAATTTACTGTTAAGTTAAACTTTTGTATTTGATTAACACTTTTTTGTGCCGTTTTTGTTTTTATTAAAGTGCCAAAGAGATGGACGAAACTATTGCTGAGTTTATCAAGAGGACCATCTTGAAAATCCCAATGACTGAAATGATGACAATCCTAAAAGCCTGGGACGTTTTGTCTGAAAATCAACTGCAGACTGTAAACTTCCGGAAGAGAAAGGAATCTCTTGCTCAGGACTTGGTTCTGCTTTGTGAGGTAACTGTTCAAAATGATTAACCTTAAACATCTTGCTACCCCCTTTGGTTTTTCTTTCTTTCCTTTCCTTAGTCCAAAAAAGATTTAATTAAGGCAGCTACTCAATATAGGTTAAAGTAGTGAGCAGCATTCTTTTTTACTTCTCAGGTTGTCAAAGATGAAAAGATAATATTCAAATGTGTTGGTCAAGTTATATGGAAAGAGACATTTTCACATGTATTTATTTACTCATTTGTTTTTTTTAAAATTATTTCATACTTTCAGATACTTTCAATACTTTCAGAAGAATTGCAAGTATTTTACCAAAAATTCCCGTATTTTGGTATACCCTCTCTTTAGTCACTTTTATACTTTTATGACCCAGCAATTGCATTTCTGGAAATTTATATGGAGAAAATCATAAAAATAGGGAAGATAGGTATATACCAGTAAATATAACTGATAAACACATATACAGATATAAATATGTAAATGTTTATAAAGTTGTTAATGAGCATTGTTTAGAAAAGAAAAAACTGGACAAAACTATACATAAGAGATTAATAATGATAATGAATACATCTACATAAAATAATGATACATCATTAAATAATGATACATCAACATAAAATATTCTTCAACCATTAAAAATAATAAACTAGATCTTTGTGAACACATTGAAAGAAACTATATGCATACATATCAATGTATATGTATGGAATAGTAGTTCTCAGCTGGGATGAATTTGTCTTCCAAAGGACACAATGTCTGGAGACATTTTTGGTTGTAAAAACTGTGGGAGTGGGATGCTACTGGCTTCCAGTGGATGGAGGCCAGGAACACTCCTTAGCATCCTAGGACAGCTCACCACAACATAGGATTATATGACTTAAAATGTCAGCTGTGCCCAGTTAAGAAACCTTGTTGTAGAGAAAACCTAGACATTTATTTAAAAAACAAAACAACACAAGGAGTTGAAAGTGATAACTGAGGAGTAGATTGTGGGAAAACAATTGTGAATACCTGTACATGAATCAGAGGTGCACTTGTTACTTAACAGGATAGCAAAGATTGGGGACAGGTTGTCATATAAGTTAACAGAATGCTATTACCGGTAGTCTCTTTTAAGTAATACTAGAATGAGGTAGAATCGAACCTATTGCCACATTTACAAAACGTTTTACCTTTTCTTTCAGGAGAATTGTGTGAGTCTCAATGATGCAGCCCTTTTAGACATCATTTGTAAGTTTTGGTCATTTATATTTACAGTTAACCAACCCAGTTTCCTCAGAGAGGCAATTTTGTATGTAAGGGCTCAGATTCTAGAGTCGGTTGACGTGGTTTAAAATCCCAACTCTGACACCAGTCTTGGGTCCTTTGCCAAGCCATATCACCTTTCTAGGCCTCAGACTTCTCCTAAGTAAAATGGAGATAATAATAGCACCTATTATAATTAAATTTATATTATTTATATATTATAATAATAACAGAATCATTGTGAGGGTTAAATGAGATAATGCTTGAAAAGCTCTTAGCACAGTAACTGGCATATAATCACATAGCAAATATCTGTTGGGCTTTGTATTATTAACAATTGAAAATACATTTCTGAGAATTTGTTCTTATTACAGTATAGCTTGTAAGGAATGTAGCGATTAAAACCAACAGGACTTTGCACATGGTATGGTCTAGGGAACTGAGTGAGAGGAGCATGCATGGCTCCAGGGTCTGTGTGTGCAACTCGCAGGAAAGTGGAGCCCTTGCTAAGACAGGTCTACCTCTAGTAGAGGTAGACCAACTTTTTTTTTTAAAGATTTATTTATTGTTTTTGACAGAGAGAGAGAGAGATACAGAGTCAGAGACAGAGAGAATGGGGAGGGCCCAGAACAGTCTCCATAGTTGCACATCATTGGTTTTTCCACATAGTTTCATTCCACAGGTGGGAGTGGGGCTGCACAGGGCAGGAACTGGGCCGGGGTCTCGCCCAGGTGAGAACTGAACTGGGGGCACTCCCCAGTTCAGCATATGGGTCAGCACGGCTGGGGCCGGGATTCGATCCTCAGTCCCCGGGGCTGCAAAGTGAGCGCCTAACCCACTGAGCCATCCCGGCTTCCCTGGTAGACCAACTTTGCCACAAACATCATGGGTTAGTCTAAGATGTGTTCTGTTGGAGAAAATGTCTTCATTTATATTTAAATCCTTGACTTTTATCATGAACTTTTACATGATTAATGGAATCATTAACAATAAAAATTTTAAATTTTCATTATTATTGTAACAGCCTTATTCAGAGATCAATTTAGCAGGTCATCTTAACTCAGAACCGAGCAATAAAATGCCAGAAAAGAACAAAAACCCTTTGAATGCTATCTCTTGGGCAGGCATTCACTTGTGTCTTACTACACTTAATTTAGATAAAACTAGGTAATCAAGAATTGTCAGGCACTGCCATAAATGAGGTAAGAGAGGGAGACAGAGACAACAAAGCACCAAATCAAAAACACACAACAAAAAAAGACACTAACCTACAGGGACGAGAAAAGTAATAAGTACAAAAAACTCATCAAGTTGGTGGTGCCCTTGACTTTTGAGGCCAACAGCCCCTCTTTATGGGGTGCAGAGCACCTCCGTCCTAGGTCCAAAGCTACAGGATGCAGATGGAGGTCAGAGCAGGGACAGAATAAAGCCAGGATGATATGTGGTGGGATTGAACTCTATAATTTCCTAGGTCCATTTTTACTCCAAGATACTCTTAACTTTGTAACTCCTGAAGGGTATCTTCTGTATCATTCATTCATTCATCCTAGACACTGGGAATACAACAGTTAAGACAAAGTCCTGTATTCTATGGGATTCTAGCTGGGGAGACAAGCAGTATACAAATGAACATCTAAATATTAACATATAATGTAGTGAGATGCCGGGATAGCTCAACAGATTGAGCACTTCCCTTGCAACCACAAGATTCAGGGATCCAATCCCAGCCCCAGCCTACGCAAACCCATATGCTGAACTATGGTGCAACTGGTAACTGCTGGGGGGATTGACAGTGAAGGTTCTTGCCTCCCATGCAGAAGGAACCCACTTCAGTTGTGGCCCCAAGTGGCCCCACATCCACCTGTGTGGAATGAAACTATGTCACAATTAATGATATACAACTATGGAGACAGCTCTGGGCCCTCCCCGCTTCTTTCTCACCTTTCAAACAATAAAATAAATCTTGAATGAATGAATGATGTGTCAAGTAATAAGTGCTATGAAGGAAAGCATAGCAAGGCCAGATGGCAGTGTCAGTTTGTGTAGGGTGATCATAGTAGGCCACTGGTTAGGTGTCGTTTTAGTATAGACTAGAATAAGATACAGGAATGAAGTGGGCAACAAGCTAGGAGAATACTCCACATGAAGGAACAGCCAGTGCACATGCCAATTATGAGGAACATGTCATCTTGGCATGCTTATAAATGAGGCATTCTGTGTGGAAATAGAATAAATGTTCTGATTAAAAGTCAGTACATGCTAAAGCTCTGCGATACTGTGTAACTATCACTTGCGTTATTTGTCTGGAGTAAATTTATATTTTGAATAAAAATGTATAAACTGGGGAAGCCGGGATTGCTCAATGGGTTGAGCGCTCACTTTGCAGCCCTGGGGACGGAGGATCAAATCCCGGTCCTGGCCCATGCGGACCCATGTGCTGAACTAGGGAGTGCTCCCAGTTCAGTTCTCACCAGGGTGCGACCCCAGCCCAGTTCCTGCCCTGCACAGCCCCGTGCCCACCTATGGAATGAAACTATGTGGAAAAGCCAATGATGTGCAACTATTGAGACTGTTCTGGGTCCTCCCCTTTCTCTCTGTCTCTGTATCTCTCTCTCTCGGTCAAAAACAATGAAGATGATCTTTAAAAAATATGTATGTATAAACTAATTTATAGATTACTGTTTTCTCCACTTTGATGTTATTAAATATATATATTTATAAGCACATTACTTAAAAGTTCTATCATATAATAGTAATAAGCTATTCTTCCCTCTCTCAGATACTCAGTTTCATCGGCACCAGAAAATTTGGGATGTCTTTCAGATGACTAAAGAACCAGGTAACTTTTTTCCTTCTAAACTGAACATTTGTATTTGATATTTTGGCAGTTTAAAAATGAATAGCATTATGTTTCTCTGAAATCTCTTTTCTTTCCAAATGAAGTAATTATTACTCCTTTATGAAAAAAATGAGAAATATATTTAGCAATGCTATGTCGGAGGTCCCAGCAGCATTTGTGTGATTTGATCATTACTACTCTTTGAGGTTTCACAAAATGCTCACCTGCAGGGTCTTTGCAGATGTATTTATTGAAGACACTGTAGTGCCCTTAATTTTTCTTGATTTTTCTTTTCACTTTGACAGGTGAAGACATTGACCTTTTTGACATGAAACAATTCAGAAGTTCATTTAAGAAAATTCTTCAGAGATCATTAAAAAATGTAAGAATAAAATTTATCTGAATTTCCATGAAATTCAATTTCATGGCATCTGTGCACTTAAAATTTGCTACTACCTTTTTCTATGTGTAAGAATTTCAATTGATAATATTCCATACTATTCTAACCCATAACAGATAAATGCTAATTATTATCAAAACTTTTCTCTCCCCTCATCTCTCAATTCAGGGACCAATGCTTCTATCTCAAGAGTATCTTCATCCAATAGAACTCTGCGATCACAGCAATGTTCTGTAGCGACGCTGTCCAGTACACTAGCTTGTAGCCACATGTGGCTTCGGAGCCTTGCAATGTGGCTGATATAAATGAGGAACTCAGATGCTAATCTCATTTAACTATCATTTTAAATAGCCATGGGTGGCTAGTGGCTATGGTATTGGACAGTACTGCTCAAGAGCACACTGCCATTCTCTTCCCACAGCACTGCCTTCATGTCTTGTCATAGGCTGAGGCGGTCCTTTTTCTAACAGCCTCTCCTATGCCATTCTCTATCCACCTTATCTGCCTTAGTCTTCTGTATGTATAAAGACCCAAAAAATCTGTCACATTCACCACAGTATAGCCATCCTCTCTAGAATAGTAGTGTGCTCTCTTTTTTTCATACACAATATCCTTGACCTGTCTTTCCATCTTCTTACCTCATCCTTTATAACTTCTGTCTTGCTTTCTACTTACCCACTTGTCAGTGGGCATATTCTCTTCTTTCTTCTAACGACCCTTCTATGTGTGCTTTGAATCCATCTACACCTCATAGGGCCTACATGCCCAGTTTCTCTTTATTCTTTCACATTCTTAATGTCTTCCTCTACTGATGCCTACTCTACCGCGTGTAAACATGCCCAGGTCTCAGTAAAAGTACATCCATTCTCCATGCTCCTCCCAAACATAAGACTCTTAGAGGAAAATATTTCTTGCTCCTGCTGTGTCCCTGTGTAGAAGGCATCCCCTCTTCACTGCGGCCCCTTTACCTTACTCCAGCAGAGCAGAGACCTAACCTGAGTGAAAGCAGCTACCTGCAGGGGTCCCCTATTCTGATCTGTTCCTCCAGGGGCCAGCTCTGCCTCTGCAAGGGAGCCACCTGGAGTGGCTCTCCAGTGACCATGTGGGCAACTCTGTCAGACTCTGGACTTTGTTGTCTGGAGGGCCACTTGCTTGCAGATAGGAGCCAGTCACCAGTTTCTTGGCAATATGAGTTACGGTGTATATGGCGGCCTCCACCTGCCAGCTCTTTGCCTTTATTTCTTAGTTGTTCCAGAAGGACAGGAAAGAGGTATTATTTATTGACCACCACTTCAAAGGCCTCTGCAAAAAAAACCCTTGAAAGAGTAATCCATCCTTGGCAGCTTTATGCTTAAATCCCTTGCATTCTAGCTACTGTCCTTGCTGCCAGATTGAAAGTGGATTTTAAAGGCAGTGGTTCTTACAATGTGGTCATCAGACCAGCAGCATCAGCATCACCTGGGAACTTGTTAGATGTGCATATACTCTGGCTCCATATTCCAGACCTACTGAATCAGACACTGTGAGAGTGGGCCAATAATATTTATCACAAAAATCCCATGGCCTGTTGTCTTTCAAGTCATGCCAACTGCAGACACCTTTGTATGCCAGGCCCTATTCTAAGTCCTGTCCAAGTACTAACTCATTGCATCCTCCTGATGAGCAAGTTGGGTCAGACAGCTGATAACAGCAGAGCCAGGGTTTAAACCCAGGCAGGTGGCTTGGAGACCACACTCCTCACATCTACACCGGACAGGCTCTCACGCCTTAGTCTCTGCCACGTGCCACATGCTAGGGCTAGAAAGAGACACAATGTCCATTTCTTGTGCTCAAGGTCAGTCTCAGACAATTGGCAACCAAATCCTCTTGTTCCTCAAACTGCCTACTCCTGGTTGTCTTCTGCCTACCCTAAACTGCTCCTGTACTGTCTCCAAAATGACCTTATTTCTGTCCTTCACTGAAGCATTCTGTGAGGTTTTGTACTCAGCCCTCCTTCAATAAAGGTAAGCTCCAGGAATTTTCTTTGATGAAAGAAAGAAGGAAGGTAGGGATAATTTATCTTTCCTCTTTCAGAAGCTAATGAGTTGTCCCAATGCCATTAGTGATTAATTCAGCTTTTTCCACTGGTTCATCATCATTGGATTCTTCATATTCACTCATATTTTTAGATTCTGTGTTCTCCTTGTTCTACTTCTCCTCATGCCCTCCTGGATCCACTGACTGCCTTTCAGGTGCCATCACCTACCTCTACACTCCAGCCACACTGAAGTAATCTTTAAGCTCTTAGACTTGCCATAGGCTGTTCCCCCTCCTTGGAATAACTCTACAATGTGGTGTTTGCATAGCTCATTCCTCCCTACTCCTCTACCTCCACTTGAGTGGTGCTCCCTTGGAAAGTGTTTCCGTTACCTCAGACTGCTTGTCCCTGGTTTTGTGCTCACCATACTCCCTCAATTTTCTGGTTTAACTGTCGTTTTCCTCCCAGCCTGTATGGTCCCTGAGAGCAGAACTCTGAGCATCCCGCGCCCCACTGACACAGGCAAGGGCTCAACAAATGCTGGGGAATAAATGAATTGGGCACATTCTTTGCAAACTCCCCAATTCCTTTATCGCTATAGTTTTTTAAATATTTTAATAACCATTAAGGCAAGTCCACCCTGCCTCTACCCCCAGTTACTCTTCTTTATCAAAAATATCCTGACTGTTCTCCAAGATGAACATTAGAATCATCAAATTTATAAAACAAAACAGTCTAGCATTTTGGGGGTCCATTTAACTTATAAACTGGGGAAGCCGGGATGGCTCAGTGGGTTGGGCGCTCACTTTGAAGCCCTAGGGACAGAGGATCAAGTCCTGGCCCCGGCCCATGTGGACCCATGTGCTGGCTGGGGAGTGCTCCCAGTTTGGGAAGACCCCGGCCCAGTTCCTGCCCTGTGCAGCCCTGCCCACCTGTGGAATGAAACTATGTGGAAAAACCAATGATGTGCAACTGTGGAGACTGTTCTGGGCCCTCTCCCTTCTCTCTGTCTCTGTATCTCTCTCTCTCTCTCTCTCTCTCTCTCTCTCTCTCTCTCTCTCTCTCTCTCTGTCAAAAACAATAAAAATAAATCTTTAAAAAAAAACAACCATAAACTAATTCAAGTATAATTATGATACAAGAAAAAGTATGTCTCTCCCTTTTTCATGAATAAGCACTTTTTTCTACCTTGTTCCTAAGGTGTTTTTGATTATATTATTTGATAAACTGTACCACCACGAAATTATAAACTTCAGAGATGAAAGGAGAGTCCCGTCTGGACTGTGGGTGTGGCACACACAGCTTCTTTATTCTTATTTTTTTTTTTATTGTTTTTGACAGAGAGAGAGGGAGAGAGAGAGACACAGAGACAGAGAGAGTACTGAACTGGGGGCACTCCCCAGTTCAGCACATGGTTCCGCACGGGCCGGGGCCGGAATTCGATCCTCAGTCCCCAGGGCTGCAAAGTGAGCGCTTAACCCACTGAGCCATCCCAGCTTCCCCAGCTTGTTTATTTTTTAAACAAAAGCCTCATTGGCACAGAGTCCCTGGCCAGCTCTCCATAAATGTGGATTATGCCTCTGAACCTTCCTGGAACCAGTGCTTTTATGAAGTTGAACATGACTGACTAACTCATTTGAAGAAACTCTTCACAATGTTCCTACACTCCTTTGCCCAAAGCAGGAAACCTAGAGAGCTTCTCTCTCAGGTCCAGTTCAGAGTTTGTCTGTGTCCTTCCCTTTTAGTGCCCTGCCCTCTCCTCACTGGATGCCTCTGTTAGGGACCAGGAACTGCTGTTTTCTGAACCCCATGCCTCCTGCCCCCACCATGCAAGGAGAAAAGAACCTGAAACACTATTCCCTCCTACTTTAATGCTCATGTATTTCACTTGTTAGATTTCTTCTCTTTTTATCACTGTCATGTTCCAAACACTTTTGCCTCCTGAATGAATTTTGGGGGACAAAGGAGCTTTTTATGGGTCATATCTGTCCTGTTTGAAAGGCCAGCTAGAGACTGGCATTCTATATAGGTTGCAGATGATGAATATGAACAAGTAAAGTTCCTACGTCTCCTGTCCCTTGTTCTACTCTGAGCTGGCCGACATGTCCTATCGCCTTTTCTCAGTGGACCGAGGACTCAGCTCATTTTCACTTTCCTCCTCATAACTTAACTAGCAACTGGATAACCCCACTTTCCCAAAGGCTGATGTCATGCCAACTAGTGTCTCCTAGTGCTCAAAAGTGAAGAGTGACTGCCACCTGCTCTAGAACAGGTGTCTTAATCATTTTTGTGCCAAGGACCCCTTTGGCCACTTATGAAGCTTATAGACTTCTCAGAAAAGGGTTTTTAAATGCTATGAAATAAAATACATAAAATTACAAGGGAAACCAGTTATATTAACATACAGTTACATGTTAAAGTATGAAATACTAACTTGTGATACAGTAATGCATATGCTTCTTTATTAACACAAATAATCTCATAATGGGTATAAAAACAACTGGTTTCAAAGTAGTATGGGTATAAATGATATTTTTGAGGTGTCTACAACAATTGTAATGTGATAAAAAAAAATATCTGGGATTTCTATGAGCAACAAAACAGGTCCTTAAAATTGTACTGTTTTGTTGCTTACCTTTACAATTAAAGGAGGTGCTAAATTTCAGTTAGAAATTATATCACAAATAAAGATGTCATTTTTTCCCCCACCAAATTCATAGATGCCCTGAATTCTTACCATGCACTTCACATGAACTCCTGCCCCTGAACCAACTGGTAGAGAAGCTAGTGTGAGAAGGTACAGGGAGCCTAACTGGGGAGTGATGGGTGGAGCCTGTGGTTCAGGGATCCAATCCAGAGCAAAGACAGGGGAACTAAAAAATGTTTAAGTTGTAAAAAGGTAACACATTTACTCTCCTTGTTTAATGCCTGTATGTCATGTAGTTTAATAATGACAGTCTGTTAAATATGTTAGTGGTTACATATGCGGCAAGTCTTTGTGTTGTAAGCCTCATTTGATTCTCACACTAAATTTTTCCTAACATATTCAGTAGCTGGCAGGTAGTAGCCAGTTACTAAAGTTTAGAGGATATGTTGACTAGCAGTACAGTCCCTGGTTAGTCAAACCACTTAGGACCCTTGGTAGGATCAGTTACCTTGTTAAGCTTAAGCATTATTAATCTGAGCTGCTGTCTGTGAAAAATGCTTTACAGGATGATATCTATTGAGATAGTTTCTTTGGGAAATAATAAACGTCTATATTTGGGCTCCACCTCTTCAGGTATCTGAGTATCTTCCTTACTACAAGAATTTGAGATGGTCATGGGGATGTAAGCATTGAGAATATAGTCAATAATTCTGCATCAACTATGTATAGTGCCAGGTGGGTACTAGACTCATAGGGGGATCACTGCACAAAATATATAAATATCTAACCAATATGCTGCTGTACACCTGAAATTAATATAAAACAATACTAAATGTCAACTTTAACTGAAAAAGGGTGATTAATTTTAAAAAATTGTGAGATGGAACATCTGAAAGCCAGCTAGGCCAGGATTATACTGGCTCTGTGGACATGCTTTTCTCTTAGCACACTGATTTTCTTAACCTTTTTTAGATCGTAGACCCTTAGGAATAGTTTGATAGTGATATAGCTCCTCTCTCCAGAAAAGTATACCAGTATGCTTAGACATATACATCTGATTCTGTATCCAAGTCAGAGAGGTCACAGGCCTCTTTAAGCCCTCCATGAACCCTCACTTAAAGGATCCTCATTCTGAGCTAGACAGACTCCCTGAATATGTTGAGTGCTACCAGTTTTCTCCCTCTAGTAAAAATATGCCCTCCATATACTGTAATCAGTCTTGATTTTACAGGCATTTTTGCTTTGGTAATGTGACACGAAGGTTCTTCAGAATAAGACCCTATCCTCTTTTATTCAAGGCAGTAAAGTTCCCCACTGTTGGGGCCAAGCACTGTGTGACCACTCAGGGCAGGTCAGACAGCCCCACACCCTCTGTACCTGGGACTGGGGACAATTGCTTATCTGATACACTGAGAGAATTTGGAAAAGCAACCAAATAGAGTGGGCAGAGTCACAGCAACTGCCTTCTTTATTAAAGTTAGCAGCCACATTACAACCTGCTTTATCTGGAGTATAAGATGCATGAGGGAGGAAATAAAGAGGCGTGGGCCATCCAAGTACACCTGTGTCAAGTGCCTCCTTTTCAGGGTCTGAACTCCAAGAGAATCACAGGGAGCTAATAATCTAAGAGTAGGCTTCTGAATTTCCGACTAGCTGACAATCATATTTAAACATTTAGAAAGCTTTACATTTTATCCATGAAATGGAAACCAAGGAGAATTTCCTATATTTTCACCATATAACTTTAATTTTTAGCATCTCAACCAAATGCATAAAAGCATTAGGATTAGCATTTTTTAAGCCCATTACTACATAGAAATGTTACCATTAAGTTTTATAGTGCACACTACCTGGGTCTATGCTCGATGCTAAAAAGGCTCCATTTTAAAACAGGTATCTTATTTGTAAGGCTGCCTTCATAATCTCTTCCAAGTAGAGGAACACAGTTTTTCAGGATAAGCCCAAGAAACTATTGAAAAACTTTGATGTCATACCCCAATTGTACGTTTTTTATATTTTTTCTTCCAAAAGCCTTTGCAAAGCATGTGTCTTTACAAAACAACCATGAAGTATTTCCTCAAAGGTTCCCAATACACTGTGAAATGAACAGTGGGAGAAAAGACAGTGTGCCAGATTACAGTGACACCCTTCACCCCCTAAAAAGCATGTGTTGTTGGTGCCATGAGATTTTAATTAGGAAACTTAAATTTTTGTTTTGTTTTTTTTAATAAGGTAACAGTCACCTTCAGAGATGCTGAGGAGAATGCAGTATGGATTCGAATTGCCTGGGGAACACAGTACAGAAAGCCAAATCAGTACAAACCTTCTTACATGGTGTATTATCCCCAGACTCCATATGCCTTCATTTCTTCCTCCCGGCTAAAAAGCAATGTGCCCCTTCTGGGTCAGGTATGGAACCAATTACTATAGCTGTAATATTTTATTGTCCTTATTACAGGGGTCTATGTGGGTTTAAGCTGCACAATATAAGCATTATATATAAAATGCCACATGTAATTCTTGATTTCCTAAAATAAGGAGCAGAAAGTGTTGTTCTTCTGCAGTGGAAAAGTGGCATAAGCTTTGGTTTGGAGCTCTTCATTATTGTCTTTTAATCTAAAAGTAATGTATGTTGAATGTAAAAATTCAACCAATACAGAAGTCTCTAAAGATAACCAGTCTTTTAAAATGTCATATCCGGGGATACCAGAATAGGTCAGCTGTTGAGCACTTGCCTCACAACCATGAGGTCCTCGGATTGAATCCCAGCCCCGGCCTGTGTAGCCCCACATGCTGAACTACAGCACAACTGGTAACCACCAGGATGGCATGGAGGCCAAGGTTCTCACCTCTCATCCCATGCAGGAGGCCCCCGGTTTGGTTCCCACCTTGTGTGGCCCCACATCCACCTGTGTTGAATGAAACTATGTCACAACTAATGATGTACAACTATGGAGACTATTCTGGGCCCTACCTACTCTCGCTCTCTGTCTCTCTCTCTCTCTCGCTCTCTCTCTCTCTCTCTCTCTCTCTCTCTCTCTCTCTCTCTCTCTCTTTCTCTTTCTGTCTCTCTCACCTTCTCTCAAATAATAAAAAAAAAAATCTTAGAAGAAAAAAAAAAAAAAGCCATACTATCTTTCCAATCCCATTCACCCAAAATAACTACTGTTAACAGTTTTATTTCCTTTCAGAACATGTTTTATTACAAAAACCAGGGTAATACATAGTATCTATAATTTGCTTTGTTAATAGCATTGCCATGTGGTTACATATACTATAACTCACTTTTTTGTGATTGCATAATTTGCCTATTAGTGAACATTTTCAATTATAATCATTTTCCCCCCATTCTGTATACCAGAAGACTGCTTTAACATAAGCAGGAACCTCTATTCAGAGCCTGCTTCTCCTTATGGTTCTGGCTTCCTAGCATCTTTCCCCAGAATAAGCCTTCCCTAAAGTGACCTTGTGACTACTGCTGCTTCCACTGTCTATTAGTATTCACAACTCCAATGGCACCTCAGTTGGTGCCAGAGCTACCACATCAGCTGGGTGTAGGTGAGGAGCTCCGCCATCCTGGCTACGTCGTCTCTAGTGCTAAGTGGCACATGCACTTCAGGACTGTGGATCCAGGAGCTATAGGATTCCAGTGGGTAGACTTGCTTGTCATTTAAATTCTTTGGCTTTTACTGAAGTGGCAGAAACACTTCTGCTGCTGCTCACTTCTTCTTCCCTTTAACACTTAACTCTGCTTCTTTATATTTGGGATTTCTTTCTCCATGTATGTAGCAGTCATTCATCCACTTACAGCCAGGTGAGTCCTCCCTGCCATAGCTAGTTGAGTCACTACCCCAAAAGCTAATGTTCATTTTCATTGTGTTTATTAAGGTAAACTATCTCTACCCTCTAGTTCCAGGTAAATATTTTATTCTATTTAAGTCTTCTAACCTGTTTCCCCAGATACTACAAAGCTTTTATAAATTGTACTTAATATGTACCTCTTTCTTCAGTATTTGTCCTAGTGCATACAGATCTGCATTTTTTGTATGGCAATATTATTGTAGTATTAGATGACTGATATTCTAAAATGGTAATATTTGAGTATTCATTGTTTATTTCTAAGTCTAAACCTAATTTATAATATAATTCCTAATTTTAAAGAGGATTACATTTCTAAAAATGGTACAAAAGACTACATTTATAAGAATTTTAATGTCATTAGCCATTATTTGCTTGTTTTTTAAGATGACAGGTCATGAGATTACATTTTTCTGGATTTCTTTTCACTCTTAAGTGGAAACTATTCACTTAATGTAGCTCCTCCAACATTTTACTTTGACAAATATTATAAGTACCAGGCATAAATACAGTAGTCCTAATAGTCTTTCTAATCTAATTTTCACTTCAAGGCACTGACAGTTGCTAGCAAACACCATCAGATTGTGAAAATGGACTTCAGAAGCCGGTATCTGGACTCTCTTAAGGCTATTGTTTTTAAACAGTATAATCAGGTGAGCCAATCTTTGACTCTCTTTAAAGTCTCCAGTTTCTTTTTCACACTTAAGTTGGAAGCCGTTAAGCAGATGGGAAAGTCTACCTCCAACAAAGGGAGATCACTTCAGGTATTACTGAAGTGAAGAAAGCTTTCAGTTAATTAACATGAAAGGAAACAAAATAATTTCTCACTGTCATCTTTCTATAATTATATTGTATTTTATGCTGCTCGTTAGTCATTTGAGTGTATGTTATAGATTCCAGATCAGCTGTTCCAATTAATTAGAATTTATTTTCTCTTTAGAGTAACTTAATGCTGTCTTTTAAATCTAATGATATTATTCTGTTATGCAAAAGAAAAGTAGAATTCATTTTTGTCCCATCAGTCAAGCAGGTGATACAAGGGTTAAAAGTAAAGGAGAAAGCATTAGTTTATTAAGTCCCACATGTTGTTTTTAAATTATTTAATGTATTGTTTCCCTTTAATGATAAGGATGGATCTGGGCTTACTCATAAGCTTAGGGTTATTTTTTCCTCACATGGCATCTGTGTACTCATGTTCAGGTTCCTATAGGTGGATTGTTAATAATCTGTATATATCTTTGTGCTGTTAGATACCTTATACTTACATATTTTTATCTGTTCCAAGTAGAAAAAAGTGATGGTTCTCTGCAAGCCACTCTTTAAGGGACAAAATCTAACATTATGAGATTAGATAATGATTTTCTCTCATAGTGACTCCTTCCCTTCCTATACAACATTCTCCCATCAAATTGATATCAACCATTCTGCTATGACAGTTGCATTCCTAGGAAAATTCACATTGTCAAATACTTAATTACAAAAACAACGGTGGGATGCCAGGATAGCTCAGTGGTTGAGAGCTCACCTCACAGTCCTGAGGTTCAGGGTTTGATTCCCAGCCCTGACCCATGCAAACCCATATGCTGAACTACAGCACAACTCGTAACTGCCAGGATGGCTATGTAGCAAAGGTTCCCGCCTCCCATGGGGGGCGCCCCCAGGTCAGCACCTGCCCCATGGGGCCCAATTATCCACCTGTATAGAATGAAACTATGTCACAACTAATAATAGACAACTATAGCAACTGCTCTGGGCCCTCCCCACTTTCTCTCTATCTCTCACCTTCTCTCAAACAGTCAAATAAAATAAATGTTTAAAAAAAAAAAAAACAATGGCTTCAGTAGGGGAAAGTAAGAGAAGAGCTTTAAAAGATTCAGACTTTCAGTAGGAGAATTACTTTTCCAAAGGAATCTTCTTGAGTATTTTAGGATTATGGAGACATAGCTATAAAGCTGAAGCATCGCATTGCAAATACTCCCAGTTTCGCTGGCTTTTGCACTCACCACCTATACTTCTTCTAGATCCATTTATATAACAAAGTACAGAGTTCTTCGCACAGAACAGCCATGTTGCTGGCCCCCACAGTCTTTGCCAATAGCCTATGTAAGAGAAATGCTCATCTTAGCCTGGATATGGCCTCAAATATATTTTCATATATTTCATACTTTCATCTACTAAAACCAACTAATAGAACAGCTATACTGCAACGTGTTAAAATTAGGAAAACATTCACTTTTTTCTTTTCCTTTCTTTTCCCTAGAACTTTGCAACTCACGACTCTACTACACCTGTACAAGAAAGACAACTTGGGCTAGACATAAATAGTATGTGTGTTCTAAGATAAAAACTGAAATTTGGAAGTATATGTTTTTTAATGAAAATTTTCCTCTCTTAGCAATGATTTGGCAGTAAAATGAAATGCTATAGTCATTATGAACTAAACATTTTTATGACTTTCCAATGGCATAGGAACTGCTTTCAATTTAATGTTAACTGAAGGAAGCAGGATAGAAATTGTGCATTTTAAATCCTAATTAAAAAAAATACATATATATATATATCTTTATTCACTGAAAAGGGGCTAGACAAAAATATATTAAAATGTTAATAGAGCTTATTTCTGTGTGATAGAATTATGGGTGGTTTTACTGTCTTTTATTAGCTCATACTTTCTAACTTTTCTACAATAAATTATTACAATCAAGAGAAGAAATAGTAAACATTATCTTTAAATTATGAAAACAAGTTGAAAAGTTAGGAGGATACTTTAAGGATGATATGCATTCCTAAAAGCTGTCTTATTTGAAATCTTCCACCTATAGTGGATTCAAGGATTGTTCATGAAAACAGAATAGAAAAAGACAGGATCCAAAGAGTGACTCAAGAAATATTCGGAGACTATCCTCAGCCAAGACTGGAATTTGCACAATATAAGGTAGGATATTGTTGTAAACTGACTACAGTTATCAATATTTTTAAAAAGGAACAAAACCTATAAGTGGAAAATGGTTCTAAGGAACTGTTTCTTACTCATTTGTCATTTTAATTTTGTATAATAAATTTGAGTTAAAATAGACTTAATCATATTTAGTAAATTCCTTTGTTCATAAAGAAGACCTTTGGAAATTTTGAATTGCCTTTTCATTTCATCTTTCATATTTATTCAGTTGTGTATAACTGGCTGTGGTCTGTATCTTTGAAGGAAAAAAATTGTAAGCTATACCTTTCCAGCCCATCCACACCGAGAACAGTTCTTGCAGTGCAGTCAGTACTCATAAATACTTGTTGAATAAAAGACTGAATAAGTAAGTCATTATTACATAGCCCAATTTCCATCACATGGAGAAAAACCAGTATCCTAATCAGTAAACCTAGCTCATTACAAAAGTGTGCCACTACCCACCAGGAAGGCCAGGGTGTGGGGCAAGCCCATTGCCACCATTAGAAGAATTCAAGCTTTATACCATGATTACCTTAAACTAATACTCATGCTCATACAACACCCTTCTACCCCTAAACCCTCCAATAAAATTCTTTCTGCTCACAGCTTCCCCACTACAGCTACAGGCCACACTTTAAATGTACCCTTGGTCTACCGGTACTGATTTGTTTCTAGTGGGAAAAGCTGACAGACACCTTTCAAATTTAGTTTCCTAAATGGCAGGTTTTAACCCAGTTTCTTTGAACAGCTAATACTATGGGACACTGGTTCTCAAAGTGTGTCCCTGGAACAGCACAATCAGTATCAGCTTTGAATGGATAAGAAATACAGATTCTTGGCCCCAACCTAGTCCTACTGTATCAGGAATTCTGGAGGTGGGACCCAGTCATCTGGCTTTATAAGCCCTCTAGCTGATTCTGCACATGTTAGAGAACCACTGATAAAGGATACACACAAGATTTAATCTATAAAACTTCCCATTACACACATCTTAGAATGGCTCTATTTAAGTCAGGATGCACACTGATTCATAGCTGCTACTAATTTTTCCCTACCTTTTCTATTTTTAAAAATGTAAAACCTTCAAAAAACTTGCAAAAATATTAGTGAATATCCATTTCCCCTTTGCTTCAATTCACCAATTATTAACATTTTGCCACATTTGCTTTCTTTTTCTTTCTTTATTCTGAGTTAGTTACAAGCATAACTCACTCTAGATATTTCAGCATACTGCCTTTAAATGCAAAGGATCACTTTTAAGTTAAAAAAATTTTTTTGAAATTAGAATCTAAGAGCCAAGTACCTATTAAAGTAGCAGTACTTGAATATTTGCTGATGTTAGGAACAGTTATTAATTTTTTATGTGTGGTAATACTATGGGAATAAAAAAGTAATTTTTAGGTCTTTTTTAAATACATACTGAAATATTTACAGACGGAATACTATGGTGTCCTGGATTGCTTTAGAATAATCCAGTGGGGGTGTGCAGTAGGGAACAGGAGGTGTGGTAATAAATGAAAAAAGACTAGCCACTGGTTGTGCTCCTTACTTTTGTATGTTTTCTAAATCTTCCGTAATCAAAAGTAAAAAAGAAGTCATGGGGGAAGCCGGGATGGCTCAGTGGGTTAAGCACTCACTTTGCAGCCCTGGGGGCTGAGGATCGAATCCCAGCCCTGGCCCATGCAGACCCATATGCTGAACTGGGGAGTGCCCCCAGTTCGGTTCTCACTGGGGTGAGACTCCGGCCCAGTTCCTGCCCTGTGCAGCCCTGCGCCCACCTGTGGAATGAAACCATGTGAAAAAACCAATGATGTGCAACTATGGAGACTGTTCTGGGCACTCCCCCTTCTCTCTGTCTCTGTCTCTCTCTCTCTCTGTCAAAAACAATATAAATAAATAAATAAATAAAGAAGTCATGGTAGTGGTTCAAAAGACATGACATTTTTCTATTGAAATGACAGATTACAAAAGATAACACTAATTTTCCATTTAAGACTGCCTGTGTCAGACACTGTGCACACTTGGCATTTTGTGTGTGCTATTGTTTGCTATGCTGATTTCCCTTTACATTTGCAATTAGCAAATTAAATGATTCCCACCTATTAATCCCTATATTCCTTGATGAAAATAATTAATGAAATGGGTAATCCAGTTTTGGTATACCGTAATATATTTTGCCATTCTAACCAAGACATTTAATAGTCATTTGTAAATACATTTGTTGACAGCTTGAAACAAAATTCAAAAGTGACTCAAATAAGGGCATCTTGGCTGAAAGAGAAGAACCCCTCCGGTGCCTTGTAAAGTTTTCTAGCCCCCATCTTCTGGAAGCGTTGAAATCCTTAGCACCAGCCGGTAAGTAAAGTAGTCAGTTTATTTTACAAACTAGAAGAATTAACTGCATACTGCCTTTCGTCCTCTCTTTGCCTCTGAGATTTCTCATGGCCAGCCTGTTATCCCATTGCGCCCTTTATTGCATATTTTGATTCTGTACTTAATGGAGTCAATGATCCAGGCTTTAATCTTGCTCATTTTTAAACTGACTTAAATCTTTGCCCATGTGATTATTTCCCTTTTTTTTTTTCCTTCTTTTTTTTTTATTTCAGGTATTGCAGATGCACCACTTTCTCCATTGCTCACTTGCATACCCAGCAGGAGAATGAACTATTTTAAAATTAAAGATAAATAAGATATATGTGGTTTCATAAGCACAGCATCTCCTTGACTATGTTGCATACCTGTTTCAGTTGACAGCTTACTCGATCACTTCTGTCTAGAAACTTCTGTTTTAGAAATTAACCCTTGATACTGATGAATTAGAAATATTCGATATAATTGTTGGGAAAGATTCTTTCCTCTTACACTATGTGCTCCCCCTCCCCCACATCCTGCAAAGCATAGCAGTTGTGGGCCTTTAAGATGTGACAGGATGTCATTTTTCTCACCCCTCTCTCTCCTTGATCTGGTTCCAATTGCTGGTTTTCTGGGATTTTCTCTTAAGCTTTGGATCACAGAAAGGAGTACCAAGAAACTACACCCAACTCAAAAGTTTCTAGAAGAATCATAAAATCGGTCCATTTGGAGGGTGGCATTGGGTCTGTTGAGTTATTACCATGGGAGAATAATGGTTTTGTTATAAATATGATACTTTTCATAATCTATTTTATATATAGCATTTAAACTGACCAATATTATACTGATTTGTGAATAAAGATATTTAAAAACTGGCACATCAGTTACTTTTGATGAAAATAAAAAAGAGGCTTACTGTACAAATCTATAAATACAATAAAAAGGTTAAAATATGCTTTATAATGTAATGGTATTTTTTACAGATTGTAGGTATCTTATGTGAAAAATATGATTTTAGATATAATTAGCAATGGCAAAGACTCTTCAGTTAACTCAGAGTGAGGCACATAGCATTCAGAGGCTTAATAGTGCTAATTTCCTTGTAGCTCCTAGTCAGGGTTTAGAGCATATGTCCCTGTGTGCGCACACGTGGCAAGCACTGCTGCTTGTGACTGAATGCCTGCATTAGGTCCTCACACAGACCCTGCACGTTCCTGGGTTGGTTCTTGTAGGCTCATAGCCCTCCCTGGTACTTGGCGGGGATGTACAACTGGAGCCTGAATGAAAAGATGCTAATTGTATGATCCAGCCTATAGTAGAATCACTTGAGACTGTACTCTGAGGCCCTCCCAGAGACTCTTCCTTAAGAAAATGAGACTACATGGAGCTCTTATCTGTTATGTGCTTGATGATCCAGAGACACATACTGTATTCAAATGGAGTCTCTTGAACAGATGGAACAGTAAATGTAGGTACAAGGACCTTTACGGCCTAAAGAGTTTTTACTGCCTGAGGTAAAATTAAGTAAAGGAATTGCTTCAGGATAATCCAGTGGCATTTTCAAATTTTTTCTAATTAGGAATTTACCTAATTATACATTAGGTAGAGTCCACAAAACTGAATAGCTAACACTTATTGAGTACTTATTATATGGCGGGCACTGTGCTAAGTGTTTTATGTACATTTTTATAACAATCCTATAAGGCAGGCAGCATTACCTCTACTTAAATGAATCCCAAAGCTTAGGGCTCCTACCGTGTTTCCCCGAAAGTAAGACATCCCCCGAAAATAAGACCTACTTATAGTTTTGCCTCTCGCTGAAATACGTATAAGGCATCCCCCTGAAAATAAGACCTAGCGCATCTTTGGGAGCAAAAATTAATATAAGACACTGTCTTATTTTCAGGGAAACAGGGTAAGACACTGTCTTATTTTCAGGGAAACAGGGTAAGTAGCTGAACCCATATTAAGTACAGGCAGTTGGGACACTGGAGCCTGCATTCTTAAACACCATGCAGAAAGGAACAGTAGCCATGGATGCTATTCCACACATACATGTGGCGGTTTTTTTGTTTTGTTTTGGTTTGATTTTTTTTTAGCCCATGGTACTTTTTAAATCAGAATGCATTCCTATGATGGGCAGCTACATACCCCTCTGCTCAAAGATGTCCACAGCCTAATCCCTGGAATCTGTAAAACCTTGTATGTTACCTTAAAGCAAAAGAACTTAGTAGATGGGAGTAGTTCCTGAATGGACCTAATGTAATCAGGAAGGTCCTCAAAAGTGGAAGAGGAAGAGAGCAGAGGGAGATATCCTAGAAGAAATCAGAGTGATGTGACAAAAGATGCAACTCACCATCAATGACTGTGTGAAGCTGTAAAAGTCAAGTAAACAAATTCTTCCATAATGCCTCCAGAAGAAATGCAGCCCTGTAAGCACCTCAATCTTAACTTAATAGACCCACTTCCAACTTCTAACCTCCAGAACTGATTGTAAGATAATGAAGAAAGAATGAAGATAGGAAATATATGAAATGGAGTCATTTTAACCAACTTGCTAAAATTAACATGAAGGTTGAGGCCTTAAGAAAGATTCCATTCTTGTTCTAACAAGCCTGGGAACTTACGAACTTTTCAGTCCTGTGTCAATGCCTAGATTGACATCTGGACTCCCAGATAACCCTCTATCCTCTGAAGGACTCCCATATCCAGACCACCTGATTACGCCCTGAAGGACTCACATGTACATCCATCTAACACCCCCTATCCAGACCATGAGACAACTGGACTTCCTGGGGCCCATAGACCACCTGGCATCCTTCATCCACACTGCCTAACATCTGACTGATAACTGTCCTGGACCAATCCTAGGACTAAAAATTCAGGACTGATAAGTCTCAAGAATGTACTTTTTACAATAAAAATCTTAACTTTCCTTTCTTCCTTGGTACACTTCTGGGTTTTTGCCTAGTTGTGTTCCCAGTGTGCAAATTCCAAGACCCTTGAATAAATATCACTTATTTCTAGCCAATATCTCCAGACTGTTTTAGAGTTCACTCCATAATAATAGATCTGTGTTGTTTCAAGCCACTAGTTTGTAGTAATTTGTTATTGCAGCAATAGAAAACTAATATAGTTGCTAAGATATAAAAGTTGAAAGTCTTCACATAAAAACCTTGAAAAATCTAGTGATACCAAGGATGAGTAGCAGCTGCCCCCTTTCAACAAAGGATGTATTTCCCATTGCACTGCAGCCCTCACCTCTCCCTTTTGTCCACGTCTGGCCTACTGTGTGTTTTTACATAACCTACCTACTCCCTTTAGGTATTTAGGTTTTAAAACCCTGCCCTGAGCTACACTGTCTCCCAAATAGTAATCTAATTTCATTAGCTAAAATATAGGCAAGTAAATTCAGACTCATTAAAATTATTAACTGTCAATTATAACAATCCTTTCATTTGTACAGTGTGGTCTATGGCTAGTTAGTTGTTTGCAAAATGGGGAAAGACCTATAGTATATATCTACTATGGCTGTTTTAAGAACAAATGAGTTACTAAATGAAAAGTGCATCTCCCAGTGTCTGGTACATGGTAAACCCTAAATAAAAGATACAGTAATTAACCTACCTGCTTCCTGTTTCTGTTGAATATTTGGGCTGTTTATAATCTTTGGGAAATAATGTACCTGAACGCAATACTTTTTCTTCTATCCAATTATTACGCGAGGTCAAGTTTATAGAAAGGCAAAGAATGGATCAGGGGGACCAATACCTTCTAACAGTACCTTCTACTTGTTCATATGAATCCCTCTGAAGTTTTGCATCCTACCCGCCTCACCTGGTGACAGCTCCCCGCAAATGCGTCCTTCAGGGTCGGCAGGGGGCGCCGTGGCCGCAGTGGCTTGGCCGGATGCTAATGAGCCAGCAGCCCCGCCCCCTGCCGGAAGTGGCAGCGGCGTGGGGCGGGGCCTGAGGGCTCGGCCCCGCTGCAGTGCAGTAGCCATGGCGGCCTCTGAGGCGGCGGCGGCGGGTCCCACGGCCCTGGCTTCGGGCGCTTCGGCCGTCCCGGCGGCTGCAAAGGGAGCCGCCGCCGCCTCGGGCCTGTGGGAGCCCCCCAGACGGTTGAAGGCCAGCCGGCCGCGGCACGCGGCGACAAGGCAGCAGCCCACGGGTCCGGTGCCGCCGGCCCGGGAGCTGATCCAGCCGTCGGTGAGCGAGCTGTCCCGGGCTGTGCGGACCAACATCTTGTGCACTGTGCGCGGCTGCGGCAAGATCCTGCCCAACAGCCCCGCGCTCAACATGCACCTGGTCAAGAGCCACCGCCTGCAGGTGAGCCCGCCGCCGGACGGCGCCTCCCCAGGCCTGGCGCCGACAAAGCGCCTTGTTCCGGGGCGAGGGTGCGTGTCCGGCTCCCAGGACGGCGCGGCCCGCAGTCCGGAGTGTGCTGTGTGAGTCTAGCCTCCTTTGGCCAGTATCGGAGGGGGCTTCTAAGGACATCAAACGGGCCAAATCGATGAGGGAGTCCCGACCGAAGAAGGTGGGACCTAGGAAGCGGGAACGCGTAGAAAACACTGTGTCATGCCACTCAGCTGTCAGACTGGGACAAGCCAGGACTGCCGGCCATTTACTTCGCGCCCCGGGCTTGTAATGTACATCTGTCTCGTTCAGTTCTCACAGCAACTTCGCTCTGTTGATGAGAAAAAGATTACGCAACCTAAGTGGTGCTGGGATTTAAACCTCGTCTCTGGTTCTAAAGCCTGTGTTCTTTCCACCACGCCCACCATACCTCCTTCGGGCGATTAGGTCCTGCTGCGTTATTAAAAGGGACTGCCGACCTGGCAAAGCATCGTCAGTTAGAATTTTCAGTATCGGTTAAATCAGCTTTACTCAAGATTAAGACCTAAGGGGAAATTACCCCCTTGGATCTTCTTTAAGAGGTAACACAGTATCATGACAATAGTCTAAACATCCCTTCCACCTTATGTAAAATAGGGTGGTGATTTTCAACCTTTAGTGCACATCCGTGGGAATCTAATTAAAAATCCAGATGTTCAGCTCCACCCAGACCTATTAAATTATAATTTCTCAGCCATTACAATAGGAAGTTTCCTTCCACCACTTAAGAGTCTTTGCCAACAGTGACATAATTTGAAAGCCTAAGACACTGAAAGCAGTTTTAGACTCTAAATTAATTCAGGAGAAAGTTTAAAATAATGTATTGCATGTTGTCTGTCTGCAGGTAAATCCTCCTTGGAAACTTCCTTAGAATCAGGCTTCTTGTAAGAATTTAACAGCAGAAAGTTTGAGATTATAGTCTTGAGTAGGGCAGATTGTGTTGGCCATGAAAGGTAATCCCCCTTTTAGCACCAACTGAACTGAGATGCAACAACATTCTCCTTGAAGATTAGGGACCCCAAACAGGAAATGTACATGGAAGTATGCTGAGGAAGACCCTGCAGGTGGGGCTGCAATTTTTCTCAGAATAGTTTTGTGTTTCTTCCAGGACACAATTGCAGTAACTCTGGGAATGACCTTCAGTCACCTGTTTTTTCTTTCATACTAAATTTTAACTAAATCCTTTTCTTAACCATATTTTGAGTGGATGAGTAAGTATTTGTAGGTAGGAGATCTACAGCCTCATACCTTGATTCTCTTTAGCCATCACCCACCTACAGTGATAGAAAATTGAGGCAGACGTCACATCTCTGAGCACAAATGAAATCTGTCAGTCTCACCAGAGCCCTCCTTGTGTTGGCCTGAACATCACTCTAGCAAGCACTTCTTAATAGTTATATTGTTCTTTTCTATGTAATGCTGTCTGGAAGCTCTGTGTTTGTCTCTCAAGACTTTGTGGTGCATAAAGATAGCACTTAATCTTCAGAATTAGCGTGATAGTACATATGCAATAGGTTTATTTCTAATTATGTTTTTAAATTATGTTAAGTTCAGGAATTCTGCAGATACCAATACATAAAATACAGTAGACCTACGAAGGAGAAATATGTTTGAGGCAAGTACAAACTTTGTCAAATCTTTACTTGGACTTCAGCCTTTCAGAGTATCAGTATTTTCCCTTGCTTAGCATCTGTATGAAGTCATTCTTCTAGTTGTTGTCGGATTTATTTTTCAGAGTTCACTTATCTGAAGACAGCACAGTGTACTTAAGATCCCTTTCTGAAATGAAAATGTTGAACAAAATAATGGACTCTTCTTAGTGAACTAAGGAGACCTGTTTCAGCAGGAATTAAAAAACTCACCCAGAACTATCATTGTTTTTTTCTTGTCAAACAGGCTCCCATTCCTGCCTTAGTCTGCCTTTCTAACCATGGTGCCCAGCAGCCCCTGAGCATCTGCTCTCTTGGTGCAAACAGGGTTCATTTTCTTTAACAAAGGTGGCCTATGTGACAAAATAGCCATATCTGAATAGCAGTGCCCCAGTGTGGCGAATCTATTCCCTCAGTCTGGATCCTGAATAGAAGGCTCTTGAATTCAAACATTACTCTTGACACTTGATATTCTCCAAGTATTGGAAGGAGGAGGCCAGGGGACAAGGGCTGACTAGGAACTCCCTATGGTTTTGAAAGCAATCTGTGTTTAGACCAGAGACTCTACTACCAGTCAGTGTGCACCTATTCTGTTCTGGAACTAGTCTGAGCATATCTGCTTAGCACATTTGTATAATAGTCAATGGACATTTTCCCTTTTGTTCTCTTGGTTACAGCTACTTGTATAATTCTATTTTCTTTCCTAGTTTTTATTTTTTCTAGCTTATGATCATCTTTTATTCCCTTTCCCATTAGTTGCTGTATGGTTCTTATTCTATTCTAATCTTTCTTCACAGGATACCCTGCCCCAAGTCAAATAATCCCTTCCTAACAAGTCATTAACAAGCCCTCCTGCAGAATATTGAATAAGACTGGGATTGTAATAGGGTTCATGCTGCTTTTGGTTTTATGTGAGTTCTTTTTTTTTTTTAAAGATTTATTTTCATAGTTTTTGACAGAGAGAGAGATACAGAGACAGAGACAAGGGGGGCGGCCCAGAACAGTCTCCATAGTTGCACACCATTCATTTTTCCACATAGTTTCATTCCACAGGTGGGAGTGGGGCTGCACAGGGCAGGAACTGGGCCAGGGTCTTCACCCTGGTAAGAATTGAACTGGGGGCACTTCCCAGTTCAGCATATGGGTCCACATGGGCTGGGGCCGGGATTCGATCCTCCATCCCCGGGGCTGCAAAGTGAGCACTTAACCCACTTAGCCATTCTGGCTTCCCCTTATGTGAGTTCTTAACATCTATGTCTATATTCCATATCCTGTAAGGAATGTGGGAAATATCCTAGTTTGGCCTTGCTTACAGGGGAATCCACAGAGAAATGAAAGCTGGTGGTTCAGGGACAGAAAAAGTAGGAGTAAATGGGCATTTCTTCATTGTTAGAGATTCTTTTTATTCCTCATGTTTGAAAGCAGTGAAGGGAACCAGGAGGACCCTTAAAAAACATTTACAGCATTTTTCCATGTATAAGATTCCCCCATGTATAAGATGACCCCTATTTTTCTAACCCAACATTAAAAAATCAATACACGGGTTACTCGTGTCTAAGAAGACTCCCAATTTTTGGTCTAACAATTTTAGACAAAAGTATCATCTTCTACATGGAAAAATATTGTATATTTTTAAAATATGGCTTAGAGGATTTTATATTATGTTCATTCCAAGGGTTTGCTTTTAATGATTTGCCTGGAATGTTTTTTAAAAGCAAAGGGGAAAAAACAGTTCCAAGTTGCTCTATAGATCACATTGTACAAAGATTTCTAATTTCTGATTTTAAATTTACAATAAAAAGACAACAAAGCAAACTCGTTCTCTTCTTGCACACTTTCTGTGAAGGCAGTCAGGTGCTAGATTGGCTATAATGCCTTTTTCCCCAATCTTGGCCATGATTCTTACACTTCTTCCCTTTTACCCTCTCATCTTCATTGTGTCCTTCCTCTTGCCTTTCTCTTCTCTATGTTTACTTTTTTGCATCTTGTTTTCTTGATTGTTTCTTTTCATGGGTTCTTTTTAAATTTTTTTTACTTAAAACATTTCATAAACATTTTATGAAATGTTTTATTTTAAAATGTTTTATAAACAGGTACCCAAAAAAGTACACAAAACATAAAGTAATTTTTTTTGTACATTTCTTTTTCAGTTACGCACATGCATAACAAAAGTACGAAGTACAAAAGACAAAGTACAAAAAGTCTGACAAAAGTTCTGTATATGTTTTGTTCTTAAACATGTATAGAATTTAAGAACAAAAACATCACTTTCTCACTACAATTCATCTCATCTCAGCCAACCTTTCAGCTTATTGTCTCAGATTGAGAATGGGGAGAAGGCCCAGAAACGTGGAGAGGTGGTAACAGCGAGAGCTGAGGAGTTGGCCTTCAGAAAGCAGCGTCAGCTTGTTGCCATATGCCTGTAATGACAGCAACAAGGAGATTGTTGATGTCCAGTGTAGCTATCTTCAGTGTCTCATCCTGGTGTGTGATATAGTTGTAGCTTAGATAGCCACTTGAACATATTCAATGTGATGCCACAAGTTTTTATTGAACGTTTACTCTGTTCAGAACATTCCCAAATGCAACACAAAATAACAAATATATTCATTTCATTGGAGAGGTTTGGGGAGTTTTAAGAAGTTCCATTAAGTATAACAGAAATAACAGAAGAGCAAGGTAAATTGAAGCTCCATGTTAAGGAAGGGACTTTGAATGTCCCAGGCTAAAGAAATTTGGATTTGGGTAGTGTTGGGGTGCTGCTGAAAATGTTTGAGTTACCGTATTTTCCGGCGTATAAGACGACCCCCTAATTTTACAGTTAAAACATAGGTTTAGGCCTATATTCGCTGTATAAGACTACCCCCCACTTCCGAGGCTGTAGTCTTATACAGCGAATATAGGCCTAAACCTATGTTTTAACTAAAATTAGGGGGTCGTCTTATACGCCCGGTCATCTTATACGCCGGAAAATACGGTATGTATGACATGTCAGAGCTATACTTTAGAACAGGGGTGTCTAATCATTTGGCTTCCCTGGACCATACATAAAATACACTAACAATAGCTGATGAGCTAAAAAAAAAAAAAAATAGCAAAACAATCTCATAATGTTTTAAGAAAGTTTATGATTTTGTGTTTGGACCTCATTCAAAGCCATCCTGGGCCACATGTGACCTGCAGGCTGCTGGTTGGACAGGCTTGCTTTAGAAAGATAAATCTGGCAAAGTGAAAGAAAGAGATTGAAGGTCTAGAAATTAGTTAAGAGGTTAATGACAAAGTTCAAACAGAGTCAGAACTAGAATAATGATGATAGCAGCGAGAAAGGAAAGGTGAGGAGGTGGTAGAGGACATTTAAAAAGGAGTGACTAACTACCAAAAGTTGGAAGCAACCAAGGTGTCCTTCAGTAGGTGAGTGGATAAATTGTAGTATTTCCAAAAATGGAATATTCTTCAGTGCTAAAAAGAAGTGAGCTATCAAGCCATGAAAAAACATGGAGGAAGTTTAGATGAATATTACCAAGTGAAACGACAATCTGGAAAGGCTACTATAGCTGTGTGATTCCAACTATATGACATTTTGGAAAAGGCACAGCTATGGAGACAGTATAAAGATTGTCAGGGTTAAAGGGGAAGGGTGTTACACACAGAGCACAGGATTTTTTAGGGCAGTGAAGATACTTTGATACTATAATAATGGTATACATGTCATCATACATTTGTCAAAACTCATGAATGTACAACACCAAGAGTGAACTCTGATATAAACTATGGACTTCAGGTGATCAGTTGTAACAAATGTACCACTCTGGTGGGGGATGTTAATAATGGAACAGGCTATACATATTTCAGGACAGAAGAAAATACTTTCCGTTCAATTTTGCTATAAACCTCTTCTATAAAGAAATAAAGTTTATTAATATTTAAAAAAGTGAAGTGAGCAGGTATATGAGAACAGGGAATCTGAAAAAGAATAGTAAAAGGATTGCTAAGCAGAACTGAGGATGTATTAAAAGTAGGAGTGCATTTCGTAATGCTCCTGTCGGAAGTTTTGTGGAACTGCTGACAGCCTAGACAGGGCCATCTCTCTGGCATATAACTCAGAGGAATTTGACAGTGGTCAAGTGAATGAGGGATTTTAGAACCATATTCTTCCAACATTTCATTTTCTCTGTCTGATAACACTAGATGGAAAATATATGTTAATTAAAATTACTTTATTAAAAAACATTAGATGAATTGGTGATGAGAGACAGTGTCAGTTGTCATATAAGGTGACCAGATGTCCCGCTTTTGGCGGGACAGTCCCGATTTTTAACTATTTGTCCCGCATCCCGCGGCATTTTAAAAAAGTCCCGATTTTTGGAAAGAATGCACGACAAGCTAGGGAACGGCAGGAGATAGACCAAATTTTTAATCAAGAACCCCCACCCCCCCGGTCAATGGTGTCCCGCTTTACCAATGTTAAAATCTGGTCACCGATTAAAACTAGCACATGGGGAAAGTCGGGATGGCTCAGCGGGTTAAGCGCTCGCTTTGAAGTCTCAAGGACCGAGGATCGAATCCCGGCTCCGGCCCAGGCAGACCCACATGCTGAACTGGGGTGTGCTTCCCAAATGTGGTGTGGCCCCCAGTTCAGTTCAAAAATAAAATAAATAAATAAATAAAAACTAGCACATGCCAGTGTTGTAACAACATTTCAATAGGTTTTTACAAGGATAGTATTTAATTTAAGCACTAATTTAGATGAACTGATTGGCATTAAGTTGCTTGGTAAAAAGCAAAAGGAAACAAAAGTCTCTAGAGCAAATAACTAATTGCTTTAATAATTCAAATAATATATATCAAGCTTGTCCAACGTACGGCCCATGGGCCACATGAAGCCTAGGACAGCTTTGAATGTGGCCCAACACAAATTTGTAAACTTTCTTAAAACATTATGAATTTTTTTTTTTTTTTGCAACTTTTTCGTAGCTCATCAGCTATTGTTAGTGCTAGTATATTTTATGTGTGGCCACAATTATTCTTCCAATGTGGCCAGCGAAGCCAAAAGGTTGGACACCCCTGTTATATGTAATCAAATGATTATGTGATAAGCACAGTCCTAAGCCCTATACATTATTAATTCAGTCCTCACAACAACCCTGAAGTAGTTCCTGTTATGCCTACTTTACAGGTAAAGAAACCAAGACAGTTAGTTTTTTCAAGGTTGCAAGAAAGTGGCAAGGTAGAGAATTGAAACTATGACTGTCCATATTCCAGAACCCGTGGGTTTAACCACTGGTTCTTAAGCTAAGACTACACATTGGGATCATCTGGGGAGAATTTAAGACCAAATACAGATCCTTCATCCCCATTCAAAACTAATTATATCAGAATACCTGAGGTTGGTATTCTCAAGTGATTGACCTTTCACAGACTGCCAGGGTTGAGAACCACTGTTCTACACTGAACTGCCTTTCCAAAAATGCTTTACAATTAGCATGCAATTGCTCTCTTCTTTAAGTGTGAAGACAGTATCAAGAGGTGTATAAAATAGTGTCTTCTAAGGAATTTAGTTGTGGAGACTGGAACTCTAGAAGAAAATAGTAGTATTTAAGATAGCTTAAATTAGGTACTATCTTGGAATTCAGACAAGGATTAGATCTTAAGCTCTGGAGTGGTGAGAAGAACAGTGGAGTGCCATCATTTACTGATAATGTGATCTAGGCCAGGCTCTACACTAATCCAATTGAAAATAATCCTGAGAGTTGAGAACTATTGTTTTAGAAATGAGTAAACCAGCTCAGAGAGTTTAAAGACCCTGTGCAAGGTCATACCCCTAATCATTGGTAGAAATGGCTTGTAGCCACAGTGCTCTTTCCACCATTGCATTCTGCCTGAAGGGAGACAGGAGGATATGAGATAAACTGGACCTTCAAAGGACAGTTCATCCAAGAATGGGTATAGAAGGTGAAATTGGAAGTGGGAAAAACGTTAATCTGAGTAAGGTAGTGTAAGAAAAAGGAACAGGAAAAGGTATGGTTGTAATGGTAGATTGGTAGCATAATGAGTTGGGATTTTATTTTACATTCCTTTTTTTTTAAAGCATTAGGTGATCTATACAAATAATTTTGAGGGATGTCAAATTTGTTATTAGAAGAGGGAAGAACATTATTTAGGAGATCATTTAATCCAAATGAATATAAATATCCAGACAATGTAGTACAGTAGGATTATAAAAGGCTAGACCAGTGTGGAAGACGGAGGAATAAGTGACTGAATTTGATATGATTGAAAGATAAATTGTGTTGTTTGAAAATGAAACAAAAATGGCTGTTTCTCCCCTCTAAATGAGTGACAGACTCAACAAGATCAACATGTTTCTTTTGAGATCTAGTGGGGAAGTAAAGGGAAGGAGTCTTAGCCACATAATTATTAATTTCTCATCTAAAGGGATACGCACTGATGGGAAAGAAGGAGGTGGGCATGTTCCAAAAGTAATGAATCCATTCTCTTCAGAACACTAGAAGACCAGAACATCTAGGTGCTACAGCAGCAGGTGAGGCCTGAGCTCATGTCTTTTCATTTCCGGTGACCTATAGAGAGGTCCATCACCCCACATATTCCTTTATGGCTAGCTAGAAGGTGTCTGATAAGAATTATAGTGGAGATCATCAGGGATCTCACACCCAAAGTCAACAAGATACATCATCAAGGGCCATAAGACAGAGCACTTCAAGCTAAATTAACTCACCAATTACTTTAAAACTCCCAGCCAAAAAGTCTATCACATATCTAATAACAAAGGATTAATAGGATTACAGGTAAATAAATATAAAATGCTTAGAATAGTGTCTAGCACACTAGTAAAAACTATGTTAATGCTGGCCATTATAATGATTATTAAATTTCAAACATAGCATGGTGCCTACAGTCAAGCTGCTATGTAAAAGTTGTATCAATTAGCTTTAGCTACTTAAGGGGCAGTATGATGATCAGAGAAAGCCAGAGTGCTATTTATCAGGAAGGCCTAGCCCAGATCATCAGTTCCCAAGCTGTGGTACATGTACTCCTGGGGGTACATGCTGGGCCATGCAGGAGTATGAGAAAAATAATCAGTAACAATATTTGTGTTACAGATACTGTAAAATTAGATCTGTGGTTTGTACTTTTAGTGTACTAATTTTTCTTCTCTAACATTACTTCATTTGCACTATTTTATGTTAAGATAGGCACTGAACAAGTGTCAGTATTTTAAAACCGCTGTTTTAAAAACAAGGGGTATAATTTATAGAAATGGACTGAAAAGGGATACACATGGTGAAGTTTGGGGACCACTGCCCTAGATCATAGTCAAAGGAGGTTTTTTTCAGGAGCTCACACTAAGACACTGGGGTGGGATAAAAGAGAAGGGAAGACTTAAGAATGATACAGAAATCTTGAGCCTGAGAAACTGTGAATATATCACAAGTAGGGGCTGGCACTAAGTTGTTGACATTGTTGCAGGAAGCAACACCCAACAGAGGGTATCAGATGCTCAGACCACTCTTTAGATAGAGGAAGATTTTATTAGCCATCGGAGCACACTGGGCTAGAAGCACCTACGCACAGGCTCCTCACAGTTAAATTCCCCACAGCTTATATACCTTTCTCAGTGTCCATGTGATTTCTTTTTCTAGGGTCCTATGTGCCTTTTGGTAATTCAAGGTGGGGAGGGGGAGTCTCAGTGAGACTGGTAGTTCTGGGTAAATCTTATTAGGGTTATAAATCCTGCTAGGGGTATAAATCCAGTTAGGGGTTTCTTGATAAATCCTGTCTACTCTTGAGAGTCTCCAGGAGGCCAGTCAGAGATTTATAGGGTGTGGTTAATATGTCACCAGTGTGGTCAGTCATTCCTGGAAGCCCCTTCTGCTATCTTAAAATTCTTCCTCTCTCAACATAAGAAATCTAAACCTGTAGAAAATTTTTATAAGAGTTTAATTGAGCCAAATAGAGGACAAGCATGGAAACAAAATCTCAACAGACTAAGTGAGGAAAATGCTTCCCAGAATGACAGATTGCTTTTGGAATTAAGGAGAGAATGTAAGGAAGATCTCATGAACTGGGAGAAAGCAAGGAGGGGAAAACTTTATGATCAGATTACAGGATAATTAATAAGATTATGTGCTCTCTTGAGGGTGATTAATTACACCTCTGAGAGATCTGAAAAAGAGGCATTTCAAAGGTATGTTAACAAAGATACACAAAAACAATGGACAGGGTTTGCTTAAGGCAAAGATAACCTGTTACTAGGAAGGTTATAGGTGCTGAGATGGGACTACCCACCATTACCTGCCCAGTTAGGAATTTATGATCAGATCACCCTGTGAGGTTCCTGTTAGATATAATGATTACAAGAGGCCCTTTTTCTACAAAGGGCAGAGATTTTAAGATTAAATTGAGTAGTTTTAAAGGAGTGGATAGAAG